>CP135536.1:6838613-6852669 GCA_032402905.1 Khaya senegalensis
AAAATTCTCATGTATCTATGTGTATGAATTAAAATTATGAGTTCTAATTATTTTCATAATTTATATATCAATATATTAATTATATTTAAATAATAAAAATTGTATCTCACATGTATATTAATTATAATCTATTGATTTAACATATAATTTGAAATTACATTAATTTTAAGAAAATAATATAAAAAAAATTATATAAAATTAAAAAATTTACCTTCCTTTACCTATACACATGCCACCAAAATTTTAAACGAAGAAAACATAATGGCTTTAAAAATAAAATTGTTGTATTTTCCTTTTTTTTAATATATGTAAACCTAAGCATTATTCACAGGATAATGAAAAATCCTTTGGCCCACCACAACAAGAACTACTTGATCCAGATGACATGAACAGCCCAAAATAAAGTACAGAACATGTCAAGAGACTTGACCTACCGAAAACTTTTGCATGCTACACATAGATACAACAGATTAAGAACTTGACAAGCGCACATGTATGTTTTTTCTCAATCTTCATGCCATCTAATTCTGCTTCTGCTTCTTGCATATCATGCGATACGCGAAGACATCAAGCTGTGATTTGTGTCGACTCCTAGAGCCTGACAGGCAATCCGTAGTTGTAGAATGTCTTGAGTGTTCCGTCGCATCCTGCTGTCACGATTACGAGACCCCATGTATTTGATATGGCTGTAAGATCATTCACACTATTCAGGCGTTGTTGTTGTTTCGGTTGCTGCTGTTGGTGATGATCTTGAGGATGTTCATCTTCTGCGACTGTGGCATCCCACAGAGGAAGTTTCTCCTCGGGCCACGTAGCAGATCCCCGGCTTGGACCGTCAATGGAGAACCAACTACCTAGTGAAAAACGTTCGGAATCTCTGATCGAGGAACCCGTTTCCAGGTTGTCCAGTCTTAGCGAGCAATCCTGAAGACGACTACTAGTACTAGCATTATGTCTTGTTCCCATGCCTGGCCATTGCAATGCAACAGACACACCTTCAGAAAAGAAATGTTCACAAGACCGAACAGATCTCTTCTGATTCCATTTTGGATAGCATATATCATCGTAGTTCCAGACATAAACACGACAATCCTCTCCAACTGAGATTATGTGTTTCCCCGTTGTACTAAATGAAGCCGACATCTGGCTACCTGACTTCGGAAGACCTGGCATTAATAAACAATTGCTTTATGCCCAATGCCATAATTTAAGATCATTATAAAAGATTTAGACCTTGTTAAACGTGCCTAAATTCACTGTATGTGTAAAATGCTTGTTATTAAAAACTACAATTACTACAAAATCAAGAATGACAGCTCCATCCATGAAGAAAACTGCCAACCATATACGAGTACAGCTGTCAAGTCTAATGGAAAATCGTTTAATGAAGACGAATTCCCCTTTCTCAAAATCATCAACGTGTTAGATGCCACGTATGTGGAAGATTTATATGTAAACGGGTTGCATATTGCTGTAGTAAATGATATCCATGTGTAGGATTTCAAGAAAATATAACAATTTTCTTGTCAGTATGTAATAAAAAGAAGAGAATTCCCATATTCTTCCCCTCTGAAAAATTTCCAGAAAAATTTTTGGTAACAAGCTTGTAATAATAGTACATATGTAGGTGAAACGACTTAAAAAAGGTAATCATGTACAAAGATTCAAAGCTTTCTGGAGCCAGAAGAAGAAGCAATCAACAAGCAATGTAAAATTAGTCGAAGCAATCAATATGTTTCAAAACATGACAGATATCAAATACACACCTTTGAATTTATGAATAACGTCGACACCATCAAGTATGCGAAGTCTTGAATCTTCTGAAGTGATCATAATTCTTTCAGAATCTTCCAGGGAACACTGCAATGAGAGATTGCATAGGATGTTGATATTGAAACGAATTATGGTTCACATAATGTTGATATAATAGCCAGAGGTACAAGTGCAAAACCTGAATCCCAGTAATTCTGTTGCCAGAGGTTTTCTTTCTATCCGGGAAATGTACCTCTGCTTCCTGCCGGAGATGGTTGCCTGTACCATCACAAAATCAATTTAAGCATTCCTGAGAAAAAAAAAATGTATATACATTCACTTAGATTCACAAAGGAAAATATAAGAACTTCTTCAAATGGAAGAAGAAAGTACCTGATGATTCATAATACCGGCAAGTTCCCGTAGTGGTGCCGACTATAAAACCCTGCTTGCATAATAAGTAAGAAAAGCACTTCAATGACAATCTTTACCAGTTTCTGTCTAAATTTATGCAAAGATGATATTTACAGAATCATACCTTTCCATCAGGATGGTAACATACTGCAGATATTACATCCTGCACGTCAGCCCAATCAACAACTCGGTTTTGGCACACACCCCAAATCCGAACTTTCCCATCTATAGAGCCACTGATGAAGTAGTTATCATCAGTAGGATTGAACTGAATGCATGTCACTGTTTCCATTGAAATAGAAGGAAATTAAATTTCACATTAAATATGAAACAAAGAAAACCGGGTGAAGAACCAAGATTAAAAGATAGAAACGATCATACTTACCATAGTTACTATGATGGAAAACCTTAAGACATTGATCGCAGCCAACTTGCCACATACGAACAGTTTTGTCCACTGAACAAGAAAGAAGATGCTGCAACCAGAAAATCCAATTTAATTTTGCATGAACTGCAAACCATGAACTAAAATCAAAAAGAAACTACTTCGCTGGATTAACTCACATTAGAACTGGACCAAGCAATGCCTAAAACATCCCCGATATGACCATGAAACTCATGCAGCGGTGACTCTTCTATCTGGAAAACCTTGTCAGGTATGACAACCGGCACATAGATTGACTTCTTACCAAACTTGGTCTTGCCATCTTTGAAATTGCTCCCAAGATCGCCTTCATCACAAAAAGATTTGCTAGACGCGACCACTGATGTAACTCGCCAAATTCGTACAACCCCATCTTCGCCGCCACTTGCTAGATACTGGCCATCTGGGCTGAACTTCATCGTCCAAATGTAGCCCTTGTGAGCTTGAATTTCTTGACCCATGTAAAGAGCCGTGAACTCCATGTACCTCTTTTTGTTCTGCTTCACCTTTATTCTATTCGTTTTGGCTTTTTGGGAACTTGATT
Organism: Khaya senegalensis; assembly: GCA_032402905.1. Taxonomy (NCBI): domain Eukaryota; kingdom Viridiplantae; phylum Streptophyta; class Magnoliopsida; order Sapindales; family Meliaceae; genus Khaya; species Khaya senegalensis. Next base: position 6,841,748 of record CP135536.1, read on the forward strand.
TCGTTTCCTCAGATATGCGTGTATCTTCACTTCGTTTCTTCATGCTTACGATCCGTTTCCACCATTTCTTTACTTTCTTCTTATTTACATCCCTGCGTTCTTCTAATTGATTTTCACATTGATGAACAGATTGTGAACGTCTAGTAATTTTACCTTCAAGAGCTACACTCTGTTCACTCATCTGATCTTGCTCCAATTCATCAACCATAGAATTGGCCTCGCAATTCATCTCCCTTTCACAAGAAGTCACATTTTCCTCTGCTCTGTTGGTACATGAAACCGCTCCACTGCTTTCTGTAATCCTATCCAACTCTATCATCTGCAACGAGTTATTAGAGGTAATCTTCTCATTCTTGGGAGCAAACTCAACAAAACCCATGTTACATAAGAAATTTTTTCTTCTTTCCTTAACACTTTGTGGCTCATTCATCCAAATTTCATAGTCTAATTTCCCGCACCCAAGTTCTTCTTTCGCTACTGATTCTTCAGATGACAAGCAATCAGTGGAATCGAAGAACACATCAGCTACTCCCTCATCAGAGCTCAGCATATCTTGTAATTTATACCAATATTCCACATCAAAAACCAACTTCTTTCAAACACTTCCTCTATGCAACTAAACAAGAACCCTCACAAATCCTTAAATAACCCACAAAAACCTCAATTCACGGACCGGGTTTCTCTCTGAATTATGTAAAATAATATTACTGACTTGGGTAAATACGAGGAACCAACTTCTAACAACCAATAGACCAAAAACAAGGCGACAATTCTTAGTTTAGCAACTTCTAAACCTCCAATAGAAATAAATCCTAGTACAAATATATATTTTTATACATAAACTATGCCTAAAACCCGGTAATGATACAATAATCAAATTCAAGAAACAGGAACCAAAGCAACAAGGTTCTTAGGACTAATACCTTGGTTTCAATGCAAAGCAATAAACATAATCCAAACCGATCACCGACCCACCTAATATCAAGGCTTGTGCAACTCATCAAATGGTCAATTTTCAGACCTTTGAGCACATATAAAACAAACACATCAAAGCCAAAAAAGTGTTTTGTATCGAACTCAACAGGGAAATTCAAAGGTGGGCAAAATTTGGAAGATGTAACATAAGAAACTTAAATGGCGGAGAATGTAAAGTTGTAAAAGAGTGTGGCCTAAAATTGAACTAAATTTAAAATGAAAAGAAAAAAAAAAAAGATTTTTTAACAAATGGCAGTTGTAGAGAGAAACAGTAGTAGTCTCTCGAGATCTGGATTTTGAAGATCACGAGCAACAAGCACAGACGGCGCGGCCCGGGAAACAAGAAGTTGGTGTTTTGCTTTCTCTGCTACAACTTTATAATAATATTTGCAAAAACAAAAGAAAACACAAAATTAGCAATCGCATTATCATATAGGAATGCACTCAAGTAGGCAAATTTAACAAAAAGAATCCCAAGTGCAGGAATTTCAGTGAGACATAGATGGAAGTATGTTACAGAATCCGATCAAAATTTAACCAGTTGAAGAAACTTGAAAATGAACGTGAATTCTGAAAACCCAAGTGAGAGAATTGAAGATTAGAGCGAACCAATTGAGTAAAAACTCAAAAGCAGATGTGAGAATTGAGCTTTAAATACTGAGAAAAAGAATTATTTGAAAATGGAATCAATTTAAAAGTAATAAATAAAAATCATTTAAACCACTGTACAGAAGAGTTGGTTATGGAGATTTAATTTATGAGTGTTTATATTGAGAGTTTCTAAAAGGGGCATTAAATGAGCTAATTATAACTACATAATAAAGAAGAAAACGAACCATGCAATCCAGCCTGTGAGATAGCCACAACCACTAGTAACAGAGCTACTCTAGAGAGAGAGAAAACAAAGACAGTGATTGCACACAACAAAATCCTCTCTTTCTTTCTTCCTCTATAGATGTAATAATTCTTGGGGGTTGCGTTTGCTGTTTATGGATATGTGTTTGTTTTGTGCTTCATTAATGATGGATAGTCTATAATCAACAAAGTTATATAGCTCTGTAGTAGTATTAGCAGCAGAACTGGCTCTCTGTTTTTTTTTTTTTTTTTTGTGTTTTCAGAAAACAGATTTTCCCGGTTGTTCGGGTTCTTGTTGATTAATTCTAACAAAAAATGAAGCAAAACAAGAAAAAGAAAACACATACAATTACAAATTCTGAAAGCATATTAATACTCTGGATTCTAGGTTTCGTCTCCGTTACGAAGATTTTACACTGATTATGTTGATTACAATGCTGGCATTATCAAGCTTTCTAAAACAGAGCAATTAGGGTTAAAAAAAAAAAAAGCCCAGATCACTTTCTTCTCTTTTATGTCTCTGTTTGCATTTTCTATCATGTATAGCTTTCGTTTCTTACAGATTCTCACAAATTTAACGCCATTTTTGTTCTCCTTTTACTTCAACACAGTTCTTACAGAAAAATGGAAACAAAATCGTTCGTTTTCAGACAAGGGTTTTTCTTTGTTTTTAGTGATTCTTGATTCAGACAGATAAAAACAACTACAACAACATGCATGCAAGAAAACAGATACCCAAAAAAAGAAAACTCACGTGATTTCCTTTCTTTCAAAACTCATTCACCAAAGAACTGGAAAAAAAAAACAAAAAACAAAAAGAAAGTATCTATCTGATCACACGAAGGTCTTCGAATCCGTTTCAGTGGCTGAAGAGTAAGAAAGATATTGTACGGACGCTGATGAGCTAAGAGGGATGCGGAGCTGTACGATGGGAGGAGGACAGAGAGAGAGAGAGAGAAGTGATAAGACGGAACATGGTCCATTATAATAATACGGGAACAACGGATTAGTGCCTGAGTTTTGATAAAATAAAAGATAAGAACATCCAGCTTTTTGTTTGTAGCAAATAGGCCCCTGGCATGTTATTGGTTGTTATTTAATTATGAATAAGTGTCTTGCAAGGATTTATACGTTACAAATAATCAAATAATAAAAGATAAGAACATCCAGCTTTTAGTTAGTTGTTATTTTGAAACAAAAAAAAAAAAAGAAAAAGAAAAAGAAAGGGATATGCCTGTTAATTTCCCTTGATTATATTAATCTGGTTGAGAGCGAAGCCTACAGGACAAAATAAAACAAACAAATGGAAGTGTCATTTCTCTAAGTTGGGGAGTTGTGACCGTAAAATTTCAGTGGTTGATTTTGACAGTAAGATCATGATGGAGTTCTAAGAAGACCCACTTAAAAGAAAGTAACAGCCAATTGTGACCAGACCACCTTGTCCCAACAATGAGCTTAATGCTATCACAAAATCAAAAAGATGGGTGTTTGATAAAAGCGAAGGAAAACCAACATTTTTTGGAAATTAGTTTAACGTTTTTTAAAAAATAATATAATGGAATCATACAAAAGATATTACGACACCGTATTGGTGTATAATGTATGATACAAAAACATACATACATACATACATACATATTGCAACTTTTGTTCAATGCATGTTGAGCTAAAGAAGTGCAGAAAAATTGAATGATATGAACCATGGATGATGTAGGTTTTTTTTGGGTCTGCCGAAGTGATAGAGATTTTTGGGTTCTTAATTTATTTTATTATTATTTATTAAAGAAAAATAGCTTGGGATTATGAAACCGTCTCTCTATCTGGCAAGAGAGTGTGTCCCGCACGTGCATTAGTGAGGGCGTGGGAGATCTAAAATGAGCACTACCTTTTGCAGTCTTTTATAGCAATTGGGCTAAGTGATAATATTTATTGAATACAAATTAAAAAAAAAAACCATTTACACCAAATTAAAAATTCACACAAAATACATATTTAAAAAAAATTAAAAACAAATGGTAAAAAAAAAAAAGAAAGAATCTATTTAAAATAATTAATAATAAATTATTTAAATTATTTAAAATAAAATATATTTTATTTATTAATTACGTTATAAATTAATATTTATTGAAAATTAAATATAAAAAAATGGTTTAATCTTTCTAACTTGTTTTGATGTCGTGAAACTTGGAGTGAAATGAAGGCTTATGCTAATTGCCAATATCTAGACACATGGAAAGATCAATTTTTTTTTAACTTCTTTTTGATTTTGCAAATCATTGCCTTTCTTGATTCTTCTAAATTTTAACTGGTAAATTTACAAATTAAAAGAAAAAAAATTATCTAATTATGGAAGGAAATTTGGAGAGCGGCGTGAGTTATCGAATTAGTGCCTTCTCATTTTTAAACTATTTAAAAATTTCATATAAAAAAAATTAAAAAAATAATTATCGAAAGGGAAGACTTCTTAATTAATAAATCAAATTACGGGATTATGGGATTGAATAAAAAGAAATGATTTTACGGGAAAATAAATGGAAAAATCTGGCTTTGCTTTGAAAATGATGCAGAACGATTTTCCTTCGCTTTTTTCATGTGTAAATGCTACATCACTTCTTTCCTCTATTTGACTCTTTCACAGTATTTTTGAAAGCACTTTTACATTGTTTTTGAAAGCAACCCTTTTCTTCCATCGTCAAGTGATTTTCTTTTCTTTTATTTTCTTTTCTTTTCTCAGCAAGCAAGCAAACTGAGAGAGAGAAAAAGAGAGGTTACATATTACTTATCGTAGTTGCTGGCTTGTAGCCTTAAATGATGACAGCGATCATAAATACAAAACCGTGCATAAACAAGAAAAATGGGCAAAACAAAATCAAAAATGAATGCTAATCACTATCGTTTGCAGCAAAGTAAAGCAAACAATCAGAGAAAATACAAAACCCACTTGCAAAATCTAAGAGAAGGTTTGGAAAAACTAACCTGAACAATACAAACAAATGGCTGAATCTTCTTCTTCGATCTTTCTTTCTCTATCTGCGAACACGGTCAGCAATAAAAAGCAAATAATCTCATAATAATATTAATGACTTCAGATATATAGATAGAGACACACACATAGCTAGAATGAGATAGCGGTATTATTATAGTAGAGGGCAGGCATAAAAGTTATTGCTTTGTTTTGTGGGTAAAATATGGAACTTTTTGGAAGCCACATACGATAAGCCAATTAGCCACCCAAGTAAACAATTGTTACCTAGTTGTCAGGGTCATATCTCAAGCTCGATCTTCTCTCGATATTCTCTCATTTAAATCCCAAAAGGTAAACCTTACCTTAAAAAGCACACTTATTTTATTTTATTTTACTTCATTTTTATTTTATAATTTTAATATCATGTCTATAAAGGAAATACTTCCTTCATGGGCAAATTGCACTCTACTTCCAAGCTTTTAAACCAATTTCTTTGGGTACGTTAGAGTTTCAACATGAGAAAATTTTATAGAATAGAAGAAAAAAGTAGTAATAATTTACTTCAACACGAGAATATTAATAAACCTTACTCCTTGAGAGCAACCAATATTAATACCCAAAATTTATTTTAAAAAAAAAAGGCAGTTTCTTTTCTCTTCAAGAGATTAGTTTCCATTTTGTTCTAGATAGAGTAATTAAGAATTAATAATTGAGAATTTGATTCTGATTTGCAGTGATAAGTATCGAGATGACATGCTTATTGAGTAGTTATTGCAGTGCATATCTTCAGAAAACTTATTATTGATTTCATTACCATACAAACCAAAAAGGTGATCTATAATTTCTTTCCACACACCACTAGCATTTGAGTGATAGTTATTGAAAAATAATCTTAGCAAGTTCATAATCTTGATGATCCCACAAGAGATTTTTATTTATTCTAGTACAAAATCAATCATTGAAATTTTCAAGACGTTTTGTAAATTATTGTGGAATTAAATCAATATGAATATATACAAGGAGTTAAAATGCAAGGGAAATTTCTTTTATTGTCAATTAAGTATGATGAGAATGTAATAGCAACAAGTGCTCATTAACCTCATTTTATTTAGTGTTGATTATAGAACATGAGAAAAATCAATTTATTAACCTTAAACTTTGTTAATAAGCATCCAAACTTAAATTTATAACTTATCTCACATTTATTTTCTATAATAAAAATTTATTGTGGTTTTATATATATATATATATATATAATCTAAAATATTATTTTTGTTTTGCATAAATATCAAGCTACACTTTACAAAATATTAATTCGATAACGGTACCGAGAATTCAACTATTATGTTCACATGGGAGATAGAAAAAAGGGGTAACAAGGAAAAACTCCAAAATAGAAGGACACAAATGCAATCAAAATTACTTATAAATTACTTAAAGAAAACCGTTGGCATGAATTCTACCATTGCTGGCTATGCCAAATATGTCTAGGGTTATTGTAAGTTATAATTTATTTTTTCTTATTGAAACCAAACACCCACTCACATGGTTTCTTGTTAGTTTCTTTAAAGACTTGTGTGTGTGTGTGTGTGTGTGTGTGTGTGTGTGTGTGACCTCTAACTCTCTACTTAGAATTTTGACTTGGAAATTAAAAGCACGTTCTTCAAGTCCCAGCCATTTTAATTATTTATTGGCTAAGTGCTTATCTGATGATATTGCATTTTCTTGTGTTGCTCCACTGGCACACTTTCAGTTCTTGGTGGAGATCGATGACACTTGGTGGACGAATAGAGAAACTGTTTCTGTCCTGATGATTTTGCATGTGATCGTATATTGTAGCCTCCCTACTTTTCAATTATTCGATCCGATACATGGTTTTGATTTGGCATCAACCATTAAGCTAGTTCAGCTTCTTAAGGTTATCATAAGTCCACCAAACATTGGGTTGACATGCCATCTTGATCAACCCTAATACATTGCTCTCCATTTTGAAAACATGTCTCCAATAAATTAAAAGATGCCGCAGACAAATATATTATCCCAAGGCCCAGAGTTAGGCCATGATTTGCTTTGACGTTACTCCTATAGCAGTTACACATAATAGTCTTGGAAATTGCAAACGACATGTGGCTTATAATTCTTACGACTAATCGACGAGTCAAAAAAGTGGAATTGCACATGATAAGTAACAAAGAGATATCGACGTGTCATACTCACAATGGTTGCTAAGTGTCCCCACTAAAAAGATTACAAAATAAATCGCATACCACTAAATACCCTATTTTTACTTTTCCTTTTTTTTTTTTTTTTTGAATTTAAAGTGGGCGTGTCTCACGTTGATTCATATGTATTTCTTTCATGTTTTGATTGCCTTCTACAAATTCTACCCATTACTCAATTTTTTTTTTCTTTTTTTATTGTGTAGGCTGCAACTTACAGGTGCACGTTACATTTTTTGTAGTAATATAAGGTAATGGTTGGTTGACTAAAAAAGTGCTTTTACAATGGAAGTGCGTATGGTTTTGCTTGTGCTTTAAGATTTCTTCCATGCAATGCAAATTCATAGGCAAACATTGATCACTATAAGTGAATTATAGAGTCTCATCACTTAATATGTGAAATTTTTCTTTGGGTAATAATGGATAGGTTGTTGAATTTCTTAAAATATGATAAATAAGATACATTTTAATCGTATTTAATGAATAATTTGATGACTTAACAATGTTATTAAATGTTAATAAATGTCAAGAGCATAAAAAATTTTATTACTAGTGTTTCGAATAAAATTTAAAGTTAGATACTTTATTTTTTCTTTATATTAAAAACAACTACGATTTATGTTCTTGATTCTTGAACAGTTATAAATATTTAACAATATTATGGATTTTCATGGAGCCTTTCTTAAAATTATTATTGAAGATTTAATAAGTTTGTTTATTATTTATTTTATTTTATGAAACTCTCAGTAAAATTGGATACTAAGCCTTTTAATAACATAAAAATTAACTTTGTTTGATTAATTACTTATAATACTCCTAAAATGATTTTATATATACAAAGATTTATTTCAAATTCTTATATCTCAAATAATGTGAAATGTAGATGTGGGCAATTAAATTTTTAATGGAATCAATTCAAATCAAATCGAACAACAATTTGGATCAATTTAAAAAATTATTGATTCATTTTGGTTTAAAGAAAATAAAATTGATAGCTTTTCATTTTTTTTTTTTTTTTTGCTTGAATTTGGTCCAAATCAAAAAATCAAGCATATTTAATTATTTTTTAATTTTTATTTTATTTTTATGTTTATTATTTAATCAATAAATGATGACTCATTTAAACTTAATTTATACAAAAATTTTAAAAAATAAATTTTAATTTTGAGTTTCGAGCCAATAAAATCAAAATATTTTTTTTTTAACTTTTGATTTAGTTCAAATCAATAAATCAAGCCAAATCAAATTAACACTTGTAGGTTTAATTCACTTTGGTTTTATACTTTACCATCAATTTGGATCAATTTGAGCCGAATCAAAATCAATAGTTTTAAACTAGCTTGAAATTTAGATAAACCAAATAATGTAAATACAATATTAATTTTATTAGCATACAAATTTAGTGGATATTATTTAATTTAGTTGGTTTAAAATTCAAATTTTACTCATGATTTTCATTTAAATAATAATTAAAAATGTTAAAAACATTAAAAAAAATTATTTATATATGCATATAATTTTTTAAGAAAATATATATTAATAATATTAGAGAACTACAAATAGTTATTCTCAAAATATGATATAGTTGAAATAATATTTAAGTAGAAAAAACTTGAACAATATTTTTATAGAAGAAGAAACAAGAAGTCCAGATTACCCTTGAGATTGGGGTAGGCCCAAAAAGGGGAAAATTTGTAAAACCAGATCAAGATTTCCTTAAAGAATCATGCATGCACGAACGATTGCTCTCAAACTGAATCCAATGCGTTACATAATTGAATATTTATTGCCATCAATATTTGGCCATTGACTTTGAAAAATAAAAATAAAACAAAAATGTTCTGATAATGACAGCAATGCCATGACAAATGTTGGTCATATCTGTCTAATCACTTGTGTGGATTAGATTAGATTTTGATACATGTTCAAACTTCAATCAAACATATTATTATTATTATTATTATTTATGTAAGGAATACAAATTAGATTTGGTATAATCCAAAGAATTAAGGTGTACATTGATACACTATACTCTATGAAGATCACTTTATATTAATTTTACTGTGGGTGGTTGCTTTCATGGTATTATATACATCAATTGATATTACGTGCCTTGGTTGTCATGCCAATGCTAAAATACCATACAATTATTTATCCTTCACACACCATTAGCTTTTATAAAATTGCCATGGACTCAACGCCAATTCTTAAATTTCAAAATTAAAGGTGTATTTATTATTATTGTGCCTATTAAATTTTAAAATTTAATAGTTAAATTTTGTCATTAAAAATGAAAGATTTTTTTACAATTTTTTGAAAGAAAGTTATTGGGTATTCCAATTAAATCCTACAAAAATAATAATAATAGTATATTTGTCAAATTTCATACAAAAATTGGTTCTGAAAACAGTTGATTTAATACCTTATAACTTTTTTCACAAAATTTATATATATTTATTTAAAAATAAATTATTTGCACTAATTATGAATCATGTTTCTCTTCTCGTCTAAGTTTTAAAGCAAAATTTAAATTATAATTATGATTATTAGATGAAAATATAATTTTAAAAAATTATTTGATCTATATATTATTATTAATAGACATGGGTTAGGATTGTATTAACCTCTTTTATTTCAAAAAAAAAAAAAATCAATTTGGGCTAACTAGCCCATTTTTGTAAAGACCCAGACCCAAACCAATTCGGCCTACTCTTGTCTCATATCTTGGTTTGTTCATACAAAAATAAATAGTATGCATAAGTAAATTATATAATTTGTCAGTCACATAATTTTTGTAATTTAAAATTTAAAACTTATAATTTTATGTTATTAGACTTAATTTTAAATAGTAATAATTTAGTTAATAAAACATAAAAATAAAAATTTTGAATTCTCATAAATTTTTTTTTATATAATTCAATCAATTATCTTATCAATATTATTTTTTTAATTTTGATTAGAATAGATTCACATTTATTTGATTTATTAAATACTCTTTCAATCTAAGTAATTTAAGTTTTTAAATTCAATGATTGACAAATTCGCATACCTATCATGTTATGTTGTAAGATTTATATTACAAATCAGGAAAATGATGCAATTTATGATCCATACCTATAACTTTGTAACAGTCAAAATCATGAAATATGGAAAAGAGGAGGTATCATTTCATGTGAGTGGAGGGCTACTCCAAATTTCAATTCAAGCTCATATAATTAAGGTGACAAAAATACTTTTGTTTTGTAGTGATGGTTGTCGAATCATTTTGGAAATGCCCAAAAGGACAAGTTCTTTCAAAAGGCACAATCAAAAGATTTACTTGTAAGGTTATGTTTGGTAAAGGGGTGGGCTTTTGTCTAATCAATTGATGTTTTAACGAACTAATCAATTGTTAAATGTCTAATCAATGTGGATTCAGTTTGTTATCTTTCAATAAGCAGAGAAGTGGGTTTTTATGACTTGAAAAAGACTTAGATTGGACAACAAGTCATTTCATACAAAGCAACCTAATTCTTCTTTACTATTTAAAACAAATAAAAAATTAATTAACTAAAGGTTAATCATAATAACTATTTCGGGTCCTAAGGTTGCTTTAATTCAGTTAATGCTGTTGAAAATAGAACGCAAGTAAGGTTTCTGAATTTTTGTATTTTCACAAATAAGAACATAATTTGGACATTTGTCTCAAATAGATCCTTAAATTTTAAGGGTGTGTATTAAAACCATAATCGAATCCTGTCTAACAGCACACTCTATTTTTCGATTTTGATTTTAAAATAAAATATATTATTTATTAATTATTTAAATTTTATAATTTTTAACTTTAAAAAAATAAATTAATAAAATTAAATTATAAAAATAATAAAATACATAAATAAAAAATTAAGTGAACAAAAAAAAATAAAAAT
>CP135536.1:6872231-6949479 GCA_032402905.1 Khaya senegalensis
AATTATAAATTATTTAATTTGATAAATATATATAAAATTATATGATTTGAATATATATAAATAGGTATTATAAATAATTTACTTATATATAGTTGATTTAGCTATTATGAAATATTTTCATAATTATTGAGTTATTTTTATTATCAAATTGAACATAAAAATATTTTACAATAGTTAAAATAATTATATACAAGTAAATAATTTATAATATATATTATATTATATAATTTTAAATATATTTATCAAATTAAATAATTTAAAATTTTACATAAGGAAGTAATTTATAGTATTGTCTTATTAATATTAATATCTAATTTATACATATTTATTAAATTAAATTAAATCAAATATCAAAATATCAAAAATAATTTTTAAAAATATTTTCTATTAATTTTCTAAACTTCACAAAAAGTATATGAAAATATTACTAATTTAAAATTATATATGCAAGTTTATTTTAGTTTATTTTATTATTTTAGTTTATTAATTAATGATTAAACATAATTTTTTTATTATTAAAAGATATTTTTTTGTTAATTTTATAAAAATTTATATTTATTTATAATTTTATCAAACTTTTAAAAAAATATTTAAAATTACACCTATTTGAAATTCAATGTCAAGGTATATTGTTTTGTATTTGGTTTCTAAAACAACAGATTCAATTCCTTCCGTTTAGTCTAGGCGGCCATTTATGTCCGGTGGGTCCAAACACTTACCTAACCACAACAACAGAGGTGACATAATCCTTCCTTTCTTTCCCTTCTCTTAACTTTTTTATTTTCTTCACTTCCTTTTGTTCTCTCTTCACTTTTTCATTCACAAACCCAAAAAATAAAAAAATAAAACATAAAAAATGAGAAACAACCCTTTTCTCTTTTCTCACCTCATTTCAATTCAGACCCATTCAAAAACAGCTTTTCCGCAAAGCTTTTCAACTTTCTGCCCCCAACATTACTACTTCTACTTCTTCTATTACTACTGCTACTTGTACAAGCATCTGATTTCTTTCTTTTTTTGGTTCTTTCTTTTTTTTCTCTTTCTCTCTTTCATCTTCAATCAAATACCACACGATTTCGCATTGAATTGCCCGTATTTCCTGCTTGCTTCCTTGCTCTCACCAGTCACCACCACCTTTTGCCTTGCTATCTCTTCAAATCTAAGCCCTCAAAAACAGGAGCCAACCCTTGGACATATTCATTTCTCTCTCTAGTTTTCAAGTTTTTTCCTAGATGGGTTTATGTAGAAAACGTCTAAATCTTCTTCTTTGGCTTCTCTTCTTCTCGTTCGTCTTCCTCATTAGCCATAGCCATGGCTCGAGAACCACCAATGTTTTCAACTTGAAACCACCAAATAATTCTCATCAGTACAAAGGCCACTTCCTGGGATTCTTGCCCAAGCGTTTCCCAATACCATCTTCTGGTCCTTCAAGAAAACACAATGACATTGGCTTACAAAATTGGAGATCCCCATGAAAAATCCATACACAAATGGAAGGTGATGACTTATGGTTTTTCTTTAATTTTTTACTTTCTTTTTCTTCCTTTTATCCTTTCTTAAACAATTACCAGAGAGTGGTTGGTTCTGTAAATGGGGTTGTTGGTGAATGATCGATCAATTCATTTTTGGAGGTTTTAATTACATAATACTATGCTTTGTATTAGAAAAATGTTACGGGGTGCATTTGGTTTTCTCCTTCTTCACGATCAAAGGAGAGAGAAGGCTGGTTGGTTTAATCTCAAAACTTTTTGGTGTGTAACAACTGTAGAGAACATTGATCAACAGCTTGGCAGGAGTTGAAAAGTATTCTAATCTTTAATTTCTTTTTGTTATATACTCAGATTTTTGAGTATAAATCTTGTGTGTAAGTAAGTTAGATCATATATTACATGCAGCAAATTTCAGTTGTATATAGAGAAACTGTTCATCTTTTCAATTTCATCTTGTGCAAATTTCATTCTTCAGACTTTCTGATAATATTTTTGCTGAATTATTAATAATTTCTCTGCTCCAACGTGGGAAAGAAATAAAAATATTTGTTGAATTCTTAATAACTTTTCATGTACGTTTCCATTCAGAACAGGCAAGGCAAGCTAATCTCTTGTATACGTTGTGATCAAGATTTATACGTATTCTACTAATTTGATGCCCGTCTATTTTCAAATATTATATCATCTTAATTAGTATCAATTTATTTCGTATTTAAAAGTAAGATTAAATACATATCATATACTTAGTAAACTATGTAATTTATCTAATAATAAGAGATTGTCACGGTAACATTATTTATACATGCTAAATAAATTATCTTAACTTTTGATTATAATTAATTAACTTTTAATCAACCACCATAAATACAATGGAAAAAAAAAAAAAAGAAAAAAGAAGACAAAGGATAACAAATGATTTAATGAATATTTGCCTTTCCCAATTATCACGCAAGGATTTTAATTTATTTTTGTTTTACCAAAATGATAACAAATGCATTGATATGATCGATCCCATCAACCCAACAAAACAATTAATTGCCACTCACTCAATTGCCCAAACAGTTTTTGGTCATAATTTGAGACTCCATTGGATTCTTTCGGAAGTGAATCATTATTTATTTATTTATTTTTTCATTTAAGAGAGCATATAACATATTCGAATATATGCCATTATTTATTTTATTTTCACTGTTTATTTGGTTATCCTTTGTGGTGTGTATTATTTTGATTATTGGTTTAGTCAGTCATTTCCATAAGTTGAGGCTCATTCTATTTTAACCTTCACATTACATTAATGAAATTGAAATTATAAATAGACATTAGGATGAGTCGTAGCATGTCCCTTTCTCAATTCTCATTCGCATAAAATATTATTAAATCGATGGTGCAAGTGAAAGTCAAATTGAATATTAAAAAAGTCTTTTAAGAGCAACTAAAATTAATTTCTCCCTTTGAAATTCTGCACCGGAAGTTTCCTGGTTTCTTACGTGAAGGTCTTGTTTGGTTGTCTGTCAGTATAATTATTATATACCCGCCCACACACACACACACGCACATATATATATTCTAAGCTTATTATAAAACCAATTAAATCTGCCATAGTCAAACATGATATATATATTTCTTCTAGTACCACCATGTGATGATCCCGACTTTCCTTCAAACTTTGAAGTTCAAATTTTAATCGAAGGGTAGGGTAGGGTTATGCTACATCTCTATATACCGAACATTTTTTTTATTTAAAAAATCCTTTACCAACTCTTTCGTTATAATTTCTTATTCTTTCCATATAATTCTCTACTTATAAAAAAATGGAACAGCAGAGTTGAAAATTATAATAGAAAAATTAAAAAATATATATATAGAGTACATGATGCGTTACTGTAGTACGACCTTTTCTGAAAGCCGGGCCCTTTTTCGAATTTATTTATTTATTTATTATTATTTTTTCAAATTCAGGGTTCTTCTCCTTGACCAAGTTCGGGATGGTACAAGTATGCAGATTTTCTTTTCCGGGAAAAGAGAAATCAATTTGTTCCCTGTTTCATGGCAAAAGCTAATATAAAGTTGCCCAGATAGATAAAGAAAATAGAATGACAATCATGAGCAATGCACTAGAATTAAAGAAAGTGGTTCCAAATTTTTTCATTAATTAATTAGAAGATTAAAGCATATTATATGAATTTATATATGTTATAATAAGATTGTGAATCATAATTTTGAAACCCAAGAAGCTTACTTTAATCACGGTTTGTCGATTAAAGAAGCAAAACGGTGAACTTACTTTATTTTTATTTTCATTTTTATGGTTGGGGGTAATTAATTAATGTAAAAGTTAACCCATCTTGTATAGTGACTTTAACTGGGGGATTAAATTAATTTCATTAATGAAAGAGCTTGGCTTTCGCCGCAATTAAGGATAAGACTAAAACAAAAATGACGCAATTGAAAAGTTGATTAATTTAAGAATATTAAATAATGATTATGAATATCAATTGACGACAAGGTTGATTTTATATTAACTGATTAGAATGCATGAACTATAGTTTAATTAAAAATCTTATTTTTCTCATAAATCATAATTTTAGATAGAATTAGAATTGAATTTTCAATTCTTTGATACCTAAATTTCTTAAATAATATTTTGGCAAAAAATTATAACCTTTTCTTTTTCTTCTTTTTTTTTTATATTTTTTTTTATATATAAAAGAGAAAATCTCTTTTTTTTTTTTACATTAATTCTTAAATATGCCCAGTACATAATAAGTATTGAGTATGTAAATGATGTATTAATTTTAAATTCATAACATATATTTAATTAAAAAATGAACATGAAAGCATATAAATGTGTATTTTAGTGCTTCTAATATGTACAAAAAGAGTGGATATGTGTATCATAATCAGAAATTATGACAACATTAATTAGGAACTAATGTAAGAATGATTTTTATTGATTAGATAAGTTGTTGAGAGGCATGATTTCCAGTATTCGATTTGGTTTGATATCTAAATTATTGAATGATTGTCTACCTAAGACTGTATTTTATTTAATTAGTGTATGTTTTAATTCATAAATTCTAATATTGAAGAAAGGTTAAATAATTATACAACCTTTTATTCACCAGAAGAGAGAAATAAAAAAAATTAAGAAATGCAGGGATGAATGAAAATAGCATCTTATAAACGTAAATAGTTCTTAAAATAAAAAAATAAAGTAAAGGAAGATAATTGTGTTCAATTAAATTTTTTTATTTTAATTTTTATCTAGCTAAAGTGATTTATTTACAAGATAATTGTATTCAATTGACATTTTTTATTTAAATTTTTATCAACCAAACATGATTTACTTACATAACTTTGGTGGAATCCCAAACCATTAAAGATGTTATAAAGTGAAATGCATATCATAATTTTTGTCTTAGTAAGGGAATTTGAACCAATAATTAACCATAATTTCGATAACTTCACCAAAACAATTTAGGCAAAGATGTAATAAATTTTTATATCAATTCTATTTATATAAATTGATGTTCTAGCGTTATATTATTTTTATATATTTTGTATAATTTATTTTTTATTTTAGTAAAAATATTGTACATATAATAATAATATAATATTATTATATCAATTTGTATGAATAAATTTGCATAAGAATTTGTATATGCAATTGTGTTGATATAGTTTGTAAAAAATTAATTTTAGTTTCTAATTTTTTTTTATACATAAATAATAATCAAATTAGAACTTAATCTGACATAATATTTATATATAATTCTTTTTTAAAGAAATATTTAATTATAAGTTTTGTGTTACTATTTTAAAATAAAACATTATTGTTTAAAACAACAAATATAGTGTTATTTTTTTTTGGAATTTTTGTGTGACATCCCTAGTCTTCAATAAATTATTTTAATGATGGTTAATTTTTTTGTTAACAAAAATAATTAAGAGAATATGTATCATTTACAATAATAACTTCTGAAATGGTAAATACATTGTGACATATTTAAAATGACATTATTCGATAAAGTGAATAAACTTTTCATACTATTACAACTTCTTTTCTATGAAGGTAAAAATTTTATCATGCATCATTATAATAAAAGTATAATCATTTTATCCATCCAAAAATTATGTTCATAAATTACGAGGATCAAAATATTTGAAAATTTTTTCGTTATAATTTTTGAAATTTCAAAACTTTATTTATATGTAGCATTAATATAAATACTGACACATCATTAATTTACCAATTGAATTATTATAAATGATGATTTCACTTTATGGGCTGTAAAAATGTAAATGCGTTGCATCATTTACAAGGTAATTACCAAGTTCACCATTGAAAATAGGGTAACGTATATAAATTTATAATTATGATTTTATTGTGGAACCATTCTCGTTATAATTATTGCTTAATTTCCACCGCATGAAATGAATTATCTTCTAGCACACCCACCGCCCCACCTCAAAAAAAAAAAAAAAAAAAAATAGTTACTCAATTAAAGATTTAAATCAATTGGAAATATTTCTAAAGTTGAAAGGATATGGTAGTTCAATTATTATAAATGATGGTTCATATTATGTGGAAAAAAAGGGCAAAGAAATTATCATTTATAACATGAGTATAATGGTATTTATACACGTTGGTGACATTATTATGTGGTAGAGAACTAATTATTTCAACTTACAAGTAAATATGTGCTGGGAATTATTGCATTAAGTGGGAAAAATTATTGACATTATTATGTATACTTAAATTTCCACTACATTTATTTATGTAATTTGTGTAGTGGAGGAGAAATCATAGCTTAGTTCTCTTGAACAAATTAAGGCATGGATCATGGATGTATGGAATTTTAAAATTTTTGCAGCCTAAATGATGCTAGATATATAAAAAAGAAATACAAGTAGCTTAATATATGATGCCCCTAAAATGATTTTATTATATTCAATAAGTAAATTATGCACTAATTTCTATGGGGGTTAAACATTAATCTTGTGTCTTTTCACTTTTGTAATTTTTTCTCTTGTTCTTTTAAATCATTCATATAAAAATTTTGCTTCTCCATGTGTCAACACGATTTTTTTTTTTTTTCTTGTGAGATGGAGTTTGATCAAATTGTTGTCCTTAGAATTTTTTTTTTTATCTCTATGATTGGATACTTGCAAGATAAGCACATGTCAAAGATGTT
This sequence comes from Khaya senegalensis, assembly GCA_032402905.1. NCBI lineage: Eukaryota > Viridiplantae > Streptophyta > Magnoliopsida > Sapindales > Meliaceae > Khaya > Khaya senegalensis. The sequence goes on from CP135536.1 coordinate 6,878,917, forward strand.
AGAAATTTCAACCATAACTATTTAATGCCTAAATTTGAATTATTCTTATATTTTTAGTAAACACAAAAATATATAAAATATTCTCAAAAAATAATAAAAGATTTTGGAGTAATTTTTCTCTCAAATATAATTTTTAATACTTAATGGGAGATTAAAGTGTCTAAAACTTATTAAGTCATATTTATTTTTAATTGATTTTATTTTAATTTTTTTAAAAAATCAGGAGCATAGTCTATCAAGAAGTGTAGTCTACTCTCATCCATTGCATTTGGCATTTGATATATATATATATATATATATATATATATATATATATATATATATATATATATATAAAACTAGAATTATATTGAAACTGTTTCATTTGGCCATAGTCCTCAATTTGTGATATTTATCAATTATATCACATAATCAATTTTTTTTATTTATATTTAACCCAACTCTTGTTCAAATTATTTAAATCCTTGAAAATTTTGAAATCCCTCCTCTTTTATCTTATTTGGTTCTTCTAACTTAAAATTATAATATAACCATTGAATTAAATAAGATAGTTAATTTAAAAAATCAATACTAAGATTTTAAATTAAAAGATGCCAAGTATTTTAAAAATTTTATAATTCTTAAATGACTAAGTTTAATGATGAGATAAAGATTTCTCCCTTGATTTTGTCGTAAAATTTGACAACAGGAATTTTGCAAACAGTTAAAGTAGTTGTATTAAAAAAATATGTTTATGGGAACAACGGTAAAAGTTTGCTTAAAGTAATTTAAAAGCCAAATGTGACCCTAGTAGTAAGCTTATTTTATCAGAATTATAATGAGGATAATTGAATTGAAGTAAAATTTATATGTAGTATTAAATATCACATAATCATTTGAATTATATTCAATTTTTAATATTAAATTCTATAGTCTTTGTACTTAATTTGACCAAGATTCCTTCTTGCTTATTCAATCAAGATGCATTCATATACTTCGATAAATTATTGAAATCTTAATTAGGAATTAGGAATGGTGTATGGTTGACACATCGGTCACAAAGACTGTTATATTTATATATAGACGCGCGTTGCATGCATTTCTAATTCCTTGCTCGAAGCAGCTCAAGTGAAGAGAATGGAGTGATAACGGCGTCAATTCCTTGGGCAGCAGCCAGTTCTGCATGCTGCTTCTATTTCCTCGCGGTGGTATGCAACAGGCTTTACACATACTTCGTTCTTCAACTTCCTTGGATATACATCCACTGCCTGGAAGTGTACGTGCATGGAGCTTCGGAATATTTCTCTGACTAAAGCATGCCGTCGTTAAAGGAATTGTTGTTGTGATTAAGGAATTTTAATTGGTCTAAAATGAAAGGGAAATTGATTTTTGTGAGCATGTGAAAGGGGTAATCAATGTTACTAGCACGCACATATGATGTTTTTAAATTGACTTTGGTGGAATCCCAAATCATTAAAGTTAAAGAAGTAACATTTTCATACCAATAATTAACCATAATGTCGATAAGATTATCCAGAACTATTTCTACAATTTTAGAATAATCTATGGTATGCTTTTTGCCTGTGACATCTCATTTTTCAATCTATTATCTTTAATGATGGTTAATTTCTTGTGCACGAAAATAGTTAATAAAACAAATATTATGCACATCTAATTATGTAGATATATTGATAAAAGATGAGTGACATTATTATATAAAGTGAAAACACATTTCATATTATCACAATCTTATTTTCATAAGATAAAATAAATCATTATTAGAATTAATGAATAATTATTTTAGCCATCCAAAATTTCTATTCATAATTATACCGATTGAAAGATTCAAAAGTTTTTTTTTTTTTTTTATCCTTTAATAATTTCAAATGTTTCAACACTTTACATGTATCAACTCAATTATTCAAAATTATTATTCATCATTTTATGGGGTGGAATTGGTTAAATTATCCAGCATCATTTACACTATAAAAATAATCATGGTATATACACATTGGGGTATTATTATTTATAGTGTACAAAGCAAAAAGTTAATTACCATGACATTAATTACCATTGGGACTATTATAAGGGGGAAAAGAAATATGTGACAACATTGAGGTTAAATTGATAAATTTTTAAGAATTAAATAATTTTAAATTTCACTCGTAAAATAAAAAAAAATTATAATAAAATTTTAATTTACATTTAAGTTGGGGTAAGGATAAAATAACTGAAAATTTTGTCTAAATAAGAAATGGTAATATAACAAATAAAATAATTATATATTTTTTTGTATTAATTTTTTTAACAATTTTTTCGTGACTTTAAATATTATAATTAATAATATAGACTTAAATATTTTACACTCATAAAAATTATGTTATCTTTATTAAAATATTCCTTGAATTCTTATTGACTTAACATCCTAAACTAAAAAAGCCCAATCCAAAATTTTCAGCAAACAAATAGATCCTAGATAAATTATTTATTTTCAAATGCAATTGTGAGTATTGCATATAAAATTGGGCTTTATATTACTTGATCACATGACACAACGTGGACCGCAAAATCACTTCAAAATAGCAGTTACTAATTCATAAATAACCCAATTTTTATTTCATTTTTTATCAATTATAAATCTTACAATAATAAAAAAAAGTTTAAAAATGCAATTTCTCTTAATTTAAATTTTAGTTATTATTCATTTCTTTTAGTCTAATGATCTAGAGTTACTGAATTAGTAACATTAAATACTATTATTTAACTTCATATTAAGGAGCTGACAGTACGTACATATAAGAAAACATTTTTCCTCTGAACTAATTCTGTACATCTTCTGTTAATTTGGTGTCTTGACTACACAAATGTATTACTAAAGTTTAACAATTAATAAATTGTGACGAACACATGCTATTACTTACCAGATAATTACATGTATTGATTCCTCTTTTGTATGTCAGAGCATCCGAACTTCTAGTCGCGATTTTGATCATGCAGTAATGCCATTCAACAGTGTCATTTGCAGCATATATAACAATCTGCTGAAAGGAAAACTGAGGAAAATCCGGTAACAGCAATGTCAGTTTCGTCTGCAGCAGAGTTTTACACTACACCTACTTGTTTCCCTCAACCGACAAATGTACTGTCTGTTCCTTAATATGCTTCCATGCCGGTCTAGCTCCCGATCCAGATGACCATGCAGAATAAAATGATTTATAGTTGGATCCATAAAAAGAAGCAAAACGATAAGAACAATCATTTAAAAAAGATGCAACAAATCCAAAACTTGAACCATAAATGGATAACATGCTGAGCGGCAGGGAAAGCTATTTGCCTTTGCAATTTTTCAAGCTCGTTGAAAGGTAAGAACCACATGCATCAGTGAGATGATCCCAGAGAGATTAAGCACTCCCAGAGGGGTGAAGAGCACTAGGCATTCACAAATCTGATGATTAGGAATAGAATAACCAGATTAAGAAGAAGTCAAATGCGGGCATTGCTCACCTTAGTTTTGATAATAATGAAAAACTTATATTCAATTGACAGTCAATGTCTCAAGCATTTACAAATTTTTAAGATACATAAATACATAACCCGTAGAGTTAAAAAATCTCTTAAAATCGCATTGATTCCCGCTTCATGCCTATCTTGATGCATGATTGGATTTACATATTAATACAATCTTCCATTAGCTGCGAAGCAATTCAATGGTATGTACTATGGCACTTATAATGTGCTAGAAATTAATTACTAATTTTAGGTCCTTACCTATAATCACAAGTATTTTAGGTCTCTGATAATTTAAGAGGGTATGAGAGATAGTATGACCAAGCGGTCTTGAGTTTGAATCTCTGCATTATATTCATAAATTATGACAAAATATGTTTGCTTTTGTTGCTATCTTTGTGGTTGTATTTGATCCTTGTGCCTTTCAGGAAGTTCATGTTGGAGCTTAAATACGTGTTTTTGGGCACTTACCTGTTACTTTAATCTTTTAGATCAAATGATTATCTTTGTATGATTGCCAGGTTGATCGCGTGGTCTTGTCTTAGAATCTTTCCATTGAAAGGATTATGCTAGAGCTTAAATACATTGTTTGACCAATATTCGAATTTTCATATGAAAGAAGTGGAATCGGAAAAATTCAACATGATAAGGAAGTTGAGTGGTTTAAAACTAAATCAGTACAAGACAGGGACGAATAAGAAAATGCAATGCTTTATGGACGCAGTAGTGAAAACAGACATTGCAAAGCATTACAAACATGAAACAAAGCAGTTGGATCAAATGGATTACAATGCAAATCCAAAGTTAAGTGTAACGCCCATAAATTAAAGAGTTGAACAACATTCAAAATATTCACAAAACACATAACTAAAAAGGATTCAATTTTTATTAAAACTATAAATAAAATAATTAGTCAAATCATAAATAATTATAAATCTCTAAAATAAATTCTATAACCAAACAATATAACCAATGGAAAATTTAAAAAGTTCTAAAGCCTAAAAAGGCAAGTGATAGTAGAAGTTTATCTCAGATTTATTTATTATGTACACAATCTTTTAATCATCTGGAATCGCAATAAAATATATAAGTATTAAGTTTAGTAAGTATACTAGTTTTTATATACACAAAATACATACCCTATATATATAATGCACGTGTATATTATGGCATGTGTAAAAACCACAATTATTTTTAAATGTTTTATAATATTTGAATACTGTAAAAGTTTTTTTCAAAATTTTTTAGGAACATCTCTTTTCAATTACTACTTAATAAAATTTCACATATCACTTAACAATAATTGAGTTAATATTATTCGTCGATAATATACCATGTATGGGATAAGTGTAAGTGAGATATATAATTTTTAAAAATAATAAATATTCATATATGATGATAAGAGCTACACCATCACCATGATCAGTAGTGAATTTTTTCACATGCACAAATATTTTTTTATACGAATGTACAGACCACTAGATTTAAGAGTATCTCTAAAGATCTTTTTCATATCATATAGAGTACTGAACAATTACAATAATACTAAATTCAAAAGAATGACCACACTATAAAGACTCCTTATATACTTATAATTGCTTACCAAGTAATGAAGTTCAACATCTTAGCACATAAATCTTAACTTTCATAAACACTTTTTTTACAAAACCACTTTCTTATTACTTAAAATACAATGCACATGTTTATACTTAAATGTCAATATGTGTGATACAAAAATAATTACAATAACATAATCATGAATAATTGCAATCACAAAAATATATAAACTTATAAATAGTCACATAAACATATTACAATGTCAAAATAAATATTTTCATGATAACTTATAATTAAAAAATAATTTTAAAAACACATTCAAATACATACATATGTTTATAGTGATTCTTTTTCAAAATGTTCAGTATATTTATCTTTTGATGATTACAATAACAACTAACTTTAGCACTTTAATATATATTCGAAGATTAGTATTCATAAGGCTTTTATGTCCCTTGCACTAGTGGTTAAGGCTGTACCAAAGAAATAAAAATAGGCTATTATTCATAACCTCATGAAATAACAAAGAATTCGTGAACGTCCCATCAATAAAAACTTCAATCAATCTTGTCCGAGTTGATCTTTAAAAGTTTTAAATGTTTTCATTTATTCTAGAGCCCTTCTACCACATTTCATATGCTGAATTATGGGCAACATACCTAATGAGATTCAATTTGTAGATTAGTATAACCCTAATTAATTTTGATGAAACACACTGAAAATAATATAAAAAAGAATAGAAGAATGTGAAAATGATAAAGAAGTGTGCAGATTCTATGAAAACAATTCACTCACACAATACAGATAAGACAAAACAAAACTTTCTAGGTAAGCAAAATCTTAGGTATCCATTATATATAAATTACACACTTAGTAAAGGTAAACAACACCTAACATATTTATAGCTTAATTTGAGTGTAAGAGATGGAAATTATGTGTATGCAACCACTCTTGGAAACAAGGTAGCCACCATTTAGTCATCCTTGCCAATATTTTCAATCGTTAAGGGCATTTGCAGATATTTCTTTGCCAATAACTTGAGGGTATTATAAATGTAACAACAGTTATTAGAAGATGGCCAATAGTAAAAGCGGACAAATAAGTGCCTGCATAATTCATTGTATGAGCTGATCTCTTGGGGCACAATTGAGCTACACCATTGAAGTCATTTCTCGATTTTAGTTACTTTGAAAGCTTCTATGTCTTTTGTTGCAGAATTAGTTTATCAACTTAAATTAGGCCATTTTTATAGCCCACTCATTATATATACCATAATTTTGATAACTAATGCTTTGATCTCTTCTATATGGGAAGTTGCAGATAACATACAAAAGCCAGTTCAACCTTCAAAGACAAGATGTTCAATCTTTCATCAACATTGCATGAAAGTGCTTCCAAATGTAACAAGTCATTGTCAATTTTAAATGTTACACATTGCTACAGTTAGTGCTGAAAATTGCTTATCTTTAGATCTTAAAATATATGAGGGGGTAAAAGGTATTTATGCAAAAAATTAATAATTAAAATTAATAAATCAAAACAAGTTAAAATTTATTATATCTTAAATGAACAAAAAAATAAATAAATCTCTAACTAATCAACCTAAACTTATTACAAATAAATATTAATAATAAATTTAATCAATAATTAATAAATTAGTTAAAATAAATCAGACACAAAACTTTATTATCGAAGAAAAATCTTATGAAGAATTTCTTCATAGGATAAAAATTTTCTAGTCTAATAACAAGAGTTATCAAGATATTTCATTAGTAAAAAAGCACTTACAAATAGTAATTTCTTGTAAGAATTTTTATAATTTAATTTTGACTAACTCACTTGAATGACTCACTTTTGAGTTATCTCGTTTTTAGAACTTTAAAATCTCTTTTCCTTAACAAAATTTTTAAATGACACATTCATAAGACTAAAATCTTTAGTTGCTAATAGTAATCAGAATTTTAAAGGTTTCATAATTGAATTTATAAAGAGAGAAAATTTAAAAATCTTTCAAGATAAAACACCCATATAAATCTCACTAATAAGAGTGTGATTTATATGCTCTCTTAATAATAATAATGAGTGGTGCTCTCAAGATGCTCAGAGGATGAAATTATTAGGCACAATGATAAACGACCTGATTCATTGTTTGTTCCTTTCTTCGTTACACCTCGGCTTCTGCAAATCAGTCGGTTTGGTCTAGCCGAAGAGTAATTTTTTAAAACTTTTTTACCACGACAATCTTTTCAATAAATTATTAGCCATAATGATCTAATGAAATCATTTAAAGTTGTGAACATTGTATATAATAAAAAATGTTCGTTTTTAATATTTTAATTGATATTATGATTGACTAATTTTAAAATAAATGTGTACATAACATTATTTTATTAAAATATCTTATAAATAACATGGTAAATAAAAATTAATTTGAATTATATTTGTAGAAATAGTCGACATATATCATACCGCACACTGCACTTTACGAAATGCTCCATTATCATGAATTTTTTCATTGCATGCATAATTAATGCAATTACCAAGGTTTAAAGAAATCAAGTTGAATTCAGTGGGCTACTTGATTTAGTTGGTTTAGGAAATATGAATTTGAGGAACGATGAATATCATCAAATGAAATTTAAAAGATGGGTTTAAACATAAATGTAGAAAATAATTATGAATAATTTGTAAGTTACACAATGAAACCATGAGCAAATTTGTGGGAGAAATAGAAATTAAAGAATCTTGCTCTTGTTGAATCATGTTGGGATTGCAATTGAAATTCATGTTTTCACCAAATCCATACTTGGTCTTATGCCTTCGATATTCGTGCAAAGTAAAAACTATCTTTTCCACATTTGTGCAGCTAACCTTTCTATATTCCATTCTCTGGAGACCATTTATCTTGTAAATGACACGAATTTCTGTAGTAATCGACAACACTCTCTTTGCATGTTCAAAAGAAACCAGTTACCAGATTTTTGCATTACCTATATTACAAACCAATTCAAGCCCTACTTAAAGTTAGGAAACATAGGTAAAATTTGTAGCATGATGATTTAATTTTCTACTAATCTCGGGGTTTAGTTAGTTGTTTACTAAAATTGAAATAATTGAGATTTCGTTTGGTTAAAACCAATATGAGAGAAGTTGAACATGGTCGATATAGTTGCTTTTTTGTTGAATTGATTAGGTCATGAATTCTAAAACTTATATTAAATGTCCTTTCAAATTATTTGATAAGTTATGTTTTAAAAGCAACAATTTCGACTTTTTTTGAAAATAAGATAAAATTTACACATAGTAATATAATTAGTTTATTTTTTTTGCTTTTTTAACCAATCATAAATTTAGCAAAAAATTATCCTATAAGCTACTTATAGCTTGTTACAATAATCTCAAATGGACCCCTTAAAAAGGTTTATGAATGATTGATTATATGTATAATAATTACATGATTGATTCCTTAATATCATAATGATAAATATATTCATATGAATAATTAATTATGATAAAAAAATAACCCCTTGAAAGTTTTTGTTAAATTAAACATAAAATTTTCTTTTAAAAAAATTAAAATTTTATTCTTCCACAGTTAAAATTATTGAGAATTTTCGTATTGTAAAATTTTATTTCTTTATTTTTAAATAAAATCTTTTGCAGCCTTTCATATTGTTAAAATTTTATTTATTTTTTTTAAAGCTAACATTTTTGTGACCTATCGTATTGTTCATACTATATATATTTATACAAAACTTTGATAACTTTTAATTTAATTTTTGAATTAATTTTATTTTTAGCTTTTAATTTTTCTTTGTAAATAGATGTACTTTTATATAATATTTTAAATTACTATTGATTGGAGGAGAATATAATGACGGTTGAAAAAAAAGGGCCATATCCATCGTTATTTCATCTTCTTCTTTCACCGAAATTTGAATTTAATGAGTGAGCATATGTAATTTAGCCAATAAATCGACTAGGCTTGAACGAAAAATGATAAACTTATCAAAAGTTGAGAGAGAAATTCTTGACAATTATACTTATTTCTAAAGTTGTATTAAAAATAAAAAATAACATATTTATATTGAATCTAAAATATAAAGTCCTAAAAAATACTAAAAATATCTCTAATTATGACATGTAAACTAAAGTGGCCACAGAATACTCCGAATCAGAGATTTTTGATCTTGAAAATGACCTCAATTGATACAGAACTCGAAAAGAACTTTTTGTTGATAAACTATACATTTCATAACTTTTACCATATCAAAAGTTATGGCTTTTAGAAGTTTAGTACCCAGGAGTAGTCGATTGCATCAAAAGCTTACCAGTTTCATAGCATTGATAAACCCAATCCATTAGTAAGATTTCTTCATCACTTAGAGATGCATCTACATTCTTTCTACAATAAATAATTTCAAAGAACATTACTCTATAGCTTTCATTGTAATTGGTGAGTTGTTGTTGTACCATTCTGGAGCTGTATATCCTTTTGTCCCTCTTGCTATTATATATGTTCTTATTTGATCAGGCTTTAATAGCATAGAAAGTTCGAAATTCAATGTCTTTGCTATCAAAGATTCATCCATCAGGATGTTACACGGCTTGATGTTATTATGTATAATCCAAATTTTGTATTCTTCATGTAAATAATGAAGTCTTTTTTGTTAGAATGCTCAAGGCTTTTAACTATAACTATAAATGAAATTCAAAGATAATTGTTGTGTATAAAAATTTTAGCTTTCCATAATTAGGTGGCATTGCTAACCATACAAATACAATAATAAAAATATTATCTAAATGAGAGATTTGATCTTCTATAATATTTAGGTGATTATGTTTATCATATAATCATAATAACAAAAATAGAAGGTATAGCTTTCCATTATATTTAAGTGGTTGCACATACCATATAAATAACAGTAAATAACAAAAGATAAAAATAAACAACACATATATAACTTCCAAATTAATTAGGTAAAAATCATAGGTAAAAATAAAAGAATTCATTATAAAAATGAGATTATAGCCTCTCTCTAAATATAATTCTTTAAAGTATTTTAGAGAATATACTTAAGTAGAGTTTTGAGATTACTCTGAAAGAAATAGAAAAGTTATGTGTTGAAGAGGGATTGAGAAGGATTGAATTAAGATGCAAAAAAATAAAGTAAGAAGTCACCTATTTATATGGGAGAACGTCACATCAACAACCAATGAAATACAATTTGCTCCCCGCAATTTTCATATCTTCAAGCTGCTGTTTGTATGCTCTAATTGAATTGAATTGCAATGTTGATAATGCAAATTGTAATTAAAGGTTTAAAAGGTGCCAATTAGTTACTTTAAGTCACTAACGTTCTCTAATCATGCAACATTTTTGCTATCTCTAATGCAATCTTTCATATTTCACTTCAACTCGAGTTTTTTAGACTTGAAATGTAGATTTCCTAATTAATCATTCTTCAAAAACTTATATACAAGAAGTCTATTTGATCATTTACTGCAAAACCCTATCAAAATGATCAAGTTCCTATGATGAGTTCTTCTAATTATCTTTATTTCATTTCGGAACTTGTTTTCTCTATCTTCCAACATCTTAATTAGCTTTTTCACTACAATTTCTTTCCCACCATTGTTATTAGCTATTACAGAACCCCTTGTACACCTTCCTTGAACCTTTTTTACCAGTCTCTTCTTTAAAGTTATTGGTGGTTGAAAGAAGATGTTAGTAGCTGAATGATCTTAAATTGATTTCTTTCACTACATCCAATAAGCTTGCTTGCCTTAAAATGATTTTAAAACTCCACATTTGATGCATATAAACCAAATAACCTATGAACATAAAGACTATTAAGAAAGAAGCAAGTAGAACAACATCAACAGTTACAAACTCTTTGTTAATCTTCTTGCTAATATTATTGATAATCGAGCTATTTCTATCTGAAGGTAACCCATTAGTTTTAACTTTGATAAGGGATTCATTATGACTTGTAATATTTTTTATTTCATACCTTAAAGGTATCTTGTACTTGAAGCATAATTGGTCTTTGAATTGTACCACAATACAATTACGATCTTTCAAACATGTTTCTGAACAATTTTTTTCACTTGTAGGCTTAATGATATCATACTCATCACATTGCCAAAATGTACTTCCTAGAGTAAAAAATGTATAACTTTTTTACTTCTATTTTTAAGGCATGTATTTTCTGTTTCGGAAGTTAATTGGTAACCATCTTGAGGCTTTTTCTTATCCAAGTATATGAAACTAGGAGGATAAAGGCAAACAATGTCAAAATCATCAAGGTTGCAATAGCTATTTAATAAGTATATTTTTTTCACTAAACAATGATCTTCTTTGTTGATTGCCACCTATAAAATCTTGGAGTGCAAGCTACCATTATTCCTAATTTGATGTTGATAAAGTCTGAAAATGCCATCAACATTAAAAGTTGATCGATATAAGGTTTCACTATTGACTACAGGTTCTTTTGTTAAATTTTTTTTAACATACATAGTTGAATTTCTAAGATATAAATGACCATTGTGGTCTAAATTTAATGCTATATTTTTACCAGCACTTAAAGTATATGATGACCAATATCCATATTTACCTTGGTGAATACTTCTCACCCAAAATGCATTAAGATTTCCTTGAAATTGCATCCAAAATTTGAAGTTTCCAACAAACTAATTGGTTATGGACATGCTTGAATAAAGAGCAGTATTTTAAGCTAGCTTTTGCTCCACAAAAAAGGTATTTGTTGAATCTTCATTAAAACTAGCCCAAACAATTTCAAAGTTTGAGTCATAATGAACAAAGTTATTCAAACAAAGCATTCTAAGAACTATAGGTGTTTAGCCAGTTTTAGCTATTAATTAGAGAACTTTTCCTATAAAACTATGTAGGAAGAGGCTTTTCTCGGCAAAGAAACTCAGAGTTGTACCTGATAAAAACACAACATCTCTACGTCTAGTAATCCACACGATTGTGTTTGTTGGGCTATCAATAATCCATATTCCAACCTTGAAGACATTTTTATTAGGATAAAATTTGAATGAGAAATGCTCAGAAAGAGAAGACAAAAAATTTAGAGTGGAGTTTGTATAAAATGTTGAGCATTTGCTTATGTCATTGGATTATGGGGATTAATTTTTGATACAAAGAATAGACAAATGAAAAAGAGAATGAAGACTACTTTTTTGCCATAATTAGGGTTTTATGCTATCAGTGCTTTGTTATTTTAACATAAAGAGTAATCCTTTTATGGAGAAGGTGGAAAGAATTTTAGCTTAATGTCTTATTCTTCATCTTCTTCTATTTTTGCTATAATTGCTTAACTACTTCCTAAGCAAATACCATAGTCTATAGAAGACAACTCTTTTATTATAAATCAAGGAAATTAGAGATTCTATATTGTAAACTAAGGTATGATTAAGTCTAACACTATGGTTTATATTTGCATAGCATACTTTATTGTTTAGTCTCAAGTAAGAATTGAATTCACAATCACTTGATTAATCACTAATGAGTTAAGAACAAACATAGAAATCAAAATAACAAAGAAACAAAAAGATTAAGAACACTTGTTTACTTGATTCAACACTTGGCCTATATCTACAGAACAAAACATAGAATAAAGGATTTATTGAGAAGAGCAAAGATGACAAAATTCAAGAGGAGTTTCTGAGCTTTCTAACGAGTGTTCATAAGCAAGAAACTAATTTGTATGTGCCAAGATAGAGTCCCCAAAACATGTAAAGTTTTCCATCTAATTCCTTTCTATTTTGGCAATTGAAACTTTAATTATTTCTTCTATCCGTGTTAACATATCTAAATGCACTCAATACAGCTTTTAAAGACACTCCATCGTCTACAAATTTTTACCTTATTTGTAGAAGCTTCTCTTCCATGTATGTTTAACAAATCAATCATCTTAGAAATTACTTACATTTGCCAAGTTTAAACACAAGCTTAACTTGGCAGTAAGTAAGACTTTGGTTAACATATTTAATGGATTTACATTAGTGTGAATTTTCTCAAGCATAACTGATCCTTTCTTTACTTCATCTATAATGAAATAGTTCTTTACATTAATATGCTTAGTTCTTTCATGATATATGTAATTTCTACATAGATAGATGACATTTTTATTGTCATAGAAAATGATAATTACATGTTATTCTTTCCATAACTTGCAACTAAGCCTTTTAGCCACATACACTCCTTTAAAACTTTAGCAGTTGTTATGAATTTAGCTTTAGATGATGATAAAGTCATAATAGGTTACAATACTGACTTCCAACTAATCAAACATTCATTTAGAGTTAATAAGTAGCTAATAATTGATCTTTTTTTTTTTTTTTTTATCATAATCTCTAAAAAAATCCAAATCAACATACCCAAGAATTTCATTAGTCTCATGTTTAGGATTTTCATAGATGAAACCATAATTAGTTGTACTAAGATACCTAAGAATTTATTTTATAATAAACTAATATTGTTTACCTAAATTGCATACATCATGCTTCCTAGTAGTTGTGCATAAGGTAATTAATTCATTTTTGACTTTTCTTCTATTATAGTGCTTGAAGCATTGATAATTGAAATGAGCTATAAGAGAAGTATGTATAGGTTTAAATAGTCATCTAAAACCTATGTAATACTTTAGTGACATAGTTTTTTTAATTAAGAAACAACAATTTATCACTTATTTTCCTTAGTATCTTCATCCAAGTATCTTTTTAGTACCTCTTAAATCTTTTATTTCAAATTCTTTATTCAACAAAGTCTTCAATTTTTCAATTTCTACTCTTGTTTACATGCTATGAGCATGTCATCAATATATAATAGAAGGTATATAGCTCCACATTATTTCAAATGGTGGTAATACACATAAGAGTCATATTTGCTTTTTGAATAATCTTGTGATAGCATAAACTCATTAAATTTCTTATACCATTGTTTAGGAAATTGCTTTAAGCCACATAATGACTTTTCAAGAAGGCATACATAGTCTCTTTTACCAAATAATTTATAGCCTTTAAGTTGTTTCATGAAGATTTGTTCATCTAACTTGCAATGTTAGAAGATAGTTTTTACATTGATATGGTCTGATACCAAATCTAAAATAGCAACCATAGCCAATAAAGTTCATGTTGACTTATGTTTCGCTACTAAGGAAAAAACTTGAAGTTTATTCCTTATTTTTGTGACAACCTTTTAATTACTAATTTTGCTTAAATCCTATTGAATTAGATCTTAATGCATCTTTTTTCATTTTGTAAATCCAATTGCAATTGACAACTTCTTATTATTTAGTCTAGAAACCAATATCTAGGTTTTATTTTTGCTCAATAAATTTATTTTGAGTGACATTGCTTTCTTCCACATCACTACACTACTACTTCTTATTACTTACTTATATGTTTTTGGCTTATCACCATATAAATCCTTTGCAAACATTAGTGTAAAGGTTATAAGATTCGCATGTGCATACTTACGTGGGGACTTTATTTATCTTCTCTTTTTTGTCGCTGGCCAAGTTATAATCATACACGTCTTGTTATAGTTTTGATTGAGATTCTGATGTAAAAGAATCTTAAGATGTTTGGATTCCTTGTTTTTCCCTTCTATCTTGCCCTTCATAATGATCATAACTATGCCTTTTTACCTAAACATGTACAGAAACTTTTGCACACTTGCTTTAAAACTTGTTTTTACTAGGTTCCTTATTTGGATAAAACATAACATCTTTATTGAACACTACATTTTTACTAATTATACATTTTTTTGGCTTAAAGTTGGTACACCATATATTGTATCTTTTGGCTCTATTTGGATAGCTTATGAACACATTTTTTATTACTCTTGGCTCTAGTTTACCTTGTTTGATGTGTACATAAGTAAGGCACCCAAAAACTTTTAAGTTATCAGAATTTGCAAGTTTTCTCTTTCATTTTTCTTCTAGTGTCATGAACTTAATAACATTAAGTGGGTTTCTATTTATAAGATAACAAGATGTGTTAAAAACTTTTGCCTAGAACACTTTAGCCAATTTCAAATTTATGAGCATACATATGGTTTTATTAAGAAGAGTTATTTCATTCTTTTCACCAAATCATTCTGCTGAGGTGTATGCCTTATTATTTTGTGACTTACAATGCTATTTTCCTTGCAAAATTGATCAAAATCCTTGTTATAGAATTCCAAACTATTATTTATTCTTAGCCTCTTTATTCTTTCTTGTTTGATTTTAAATTAGTGTCTTGCATTATTTAAACTTGCTAAAAACTTCATTTTTATGTTTAAGAATATAGATTTAGACCTTTTTTAAAAAATCATCTATAAAAGTAAAAAAAAATCTATTATTACTGAAATATGGTTCTTATGTTGGACAAAAATGTTAGAAAGCATGTAGTCTAAAGTCTCTTTAGTCTTGTCTTCTCCCATTTTGAATTTCACCATTTTTAAAAATGCAATTTTCACAAGAATCTAGTGATTCAATCCCATTATTTTTTTATAGTCCTTGTTTACTAAATTCTCTAAAACTTTTTTCATTCATGTGTCCTAGTTTTAGATGCCATATTCTAGTTTTATATTCTATTGTTTCAGATAACATAATAAAACTACCCTTTATAATGGATCCAATAATTGCATATGGTTCATTCATCTTCTTTCTAATCATTAAGACCATATAAGAACTTTTAAGTTTTCATTTTTAGCCTTAAAACTAGAACCATGACTGTTAAGCATCCTTAAAAAAATCAAGCTTCTTTTAAATCAGGGACATGCCTGACTTTGTGAAGAGTTTTAATTATTCCATATTGGATCTTGAGCCTTATAGTTTCAATTCCAACAATAGTGCATCCATTATTGTTCTCATTACAACTTTTTTTCTTTAAGTTTCAAATAAATTTTTATTTGGACACATATAAAATGAACCCATTAACTTGTAAGATTGTGATTTAAGGCAATAAGAAGGTCTATTACTCCATGATCTTTACTAAATAAGTGTGATGGATATTTTTTTGAAAACATAGCCAAAGCATTAATACTTTCATACCCTTCATTTGATGAATTTGAATCACTTGAGACATTTTTTGACCTTAAAGCTATAATTACATTTATAGGCTTTTCTTGCTTTTCTTTTCCTTTATTTTTTCTCTCTAGATAATACGTTTCTATAGTGTCCTTCTTTGTTACAATGATAACATTTTCCTTTCTTCTTGTTTTTGGAATTATATTTGCTTTGGCTTTTTTGCTTTTCCTTCTTTTTCTTTGATCTTCTTCTAGCTAATAGACCTTTATCATTGTTTGACTCTTTTGCTTCTATTTTTTTGTAATATTTTTTTTTATTTAGAGCAACCTTTACATTCTCTATTGACAAAGATTTTTTTCCAAACAGCAAGGTATCCACAAAATGTTTATAAGAGCTTAGTAAAGACCTAAAAAGTATAAGGACTTGATCCTTACCTTCTACCTTAATATCTATATTTTTAAGATCAAATATGATCTTGTTAAAGTTATCAAGGTATTTTTGCATTATAGTACCGGGTTGCATGACAAAAATGTACAATTGCCTCTTTCAAGCTTTAATCACAGATCGACAACTATAATTTGCCTTGATACTTCTCTAAGTACCTTATCCCTAACCTTAAAACAATTGCATTGTATGCCCTTCTTAGTAAATTTTTCTTTTCCTTTTCTAACATTGTTGATGGAAGATTCTTCTCACCTTCTAAAGCCTAATCAAGACCTTGGTGAACCAACATGACTCGCATCTTTAACTTGCACTGATTAAATCAATCTTTGCAGTAAGTTTTTTAACATTGAACTTTGTATAAACCATGAATCCTTGCTAACCAAGACTCTAATACCAGTTTGTTGAGTTTTAGGCAAGCATTGAAGTCATAATCACTTGATTAACCTCCAATGAATTAAAAACGAACAAAGAAATGAAAGGAACAAAGAAACAAATAGATCAAGATCCTTATTTACGTGTTTCAGCACTTAGCTTACATACACGAAATAAAACACAAAATAAAGGCTTTATTGAGAAAAGAAAAGATTACAAGATTCAAGAATATTTTCTAATGTTTTTAACGAGTACTTATAAGCGAAAAACTAACTTGTATGCGTTAAGATAGAGCTTCTGAAACATGCAAAGTGTTATAACCATTTACTTTTTGTTTTGGCAACTAAAATAACAACTTTAACTATTTCTTTAATTCACACAAGCATATCTAAATGCACCTAACACAACTCCTAAAGACACCCCATCATCTGCGCTTATAAATTTGACCAACATGCATGCATATAACAAATTTCAAGTAGAATTTTTATCCTATGAATCAACTAATATGTCAAAATTTTATATAAAAAATGCACATGAGAAGGATTTATATTGGAAGCGATAAATGAACCAAATAATGTTGGCTTTCAATCTCAAGCTATAAGAAAAATTTATTTGGATGTGTTTAGGCAAATTTGAATCCTACTCACAAAATATATTCTAACAAAAGCTGCTTAGCTTTAATTTTTCACTAATTTTACTCAACTTGTTAATCCAATCCAAGTGGTATTACATTTTATCTATAATATCTCTGACCAATTATATTAACTTTTTTTTTTTCACTAATTTATTAATTTCATTGATTGTTTGTTATGATTTTTATAATGATAAAATGATTTTTTTTTTAAATATCAAAGTTTGGTTTTTATTTGTTAGTTTTTTTTTGTGTGATTTAGGTATTACGGAAGAAGAATTTGTAAATTTTTAGTAACAAAATTATTTAATCTAATAATATATCTAAGAACATGTAAATTTGTTTAAACTTTCAAAGAGTTAAATTATTTAAAATATGATTATTTATTTACATAATTTTATTTATTTATCTTATTAGATATCTCTTAAAATTTTATTTATCAATATTATTGCAAAATTTTTTTAAAAAAATTTATAACTGATAATCAAATGATCAAAGTTTTCTTTTTTGGTGGAATAAAATCTAAAAGGTTTTGATTAAAAGTTCGGCTTGAAAGAGCTGAAGCAAATGCAGCATTAGTCAACAATGTACGCAGGAAATTAACGTGGTGTGCATTGATTGACTTTGTGAAGTCTCGGTCTATGATTTTTGCTGTATGTACAGTCACTTTTCACATGCAAAATCGACGATGGTGTTTTAGTCAATGCTCAATGACTTGTAGGCTACGTTTAAATGTTATAATGTTATGGATTTTTCTTATAGTTTTATTTTATTTTAAAATAAATATTAATATATGATATAATTAATAATAAATAATTTATATTATATTTTAAAAAAATTTATAAATTAATTTTATACTTTATCGTATAAATTTTAAAAATTAAAATATAATATAAATTATTTATTATTAATTATGTTAAGTGACATTATTTATTTAAATCAAGAATAGAAAATATTATAAGAGAAACTGAATCTAAATGTTTTATAGAATGGACAACAATTATATTCAAAGGGGAGAAGAAAACCTACTGTGACCTTCATTTTGTTTTTGATGCATATAGATTCTTTGGTCAGTAGTTTTTAAAATAATAGTACATATAAACCATACAACGTTTGCCTGATTATAAAAGCATTCTTACAAAGGAAGGCTATATAATACATGATTGAACGAGTGAAAATAAATATATTATTATATTATTATTTTATTCTTAATTTTTTATTTTTTACTCTTTTAACTCTTTATTGGCACATCTGTATGTTTAGATAGTTTGCCTTCTATTATATGTTAAAATTTGAAGTTGCAATTCTATATATAGAGAATTACTAGATTCCATCTTTAATTTAAATTTTAACAAATTCAAACATAACCAAATGATATAAATAATATTCTTTTTGTTCTATTAGATAAGATAAATAATTTAAAATTTATATCATAATTTTATATTAAAAATTCAAAGTTTTACATATTTGTAGTACTATAAGTTTTATATAATTTTTTAATCATTTAGTCAATACACTTTTAATGTTTAGGAATTGCATCTAATGTAAATTAATGTACATGTAAAATATAATTTTAATTATTTAATATGAATCAATTTAATGATACAAACAATATAAATATTTATATAAAAAATTTAGGTTTCCGATCTTAACCCCTGTATATACATAGATCATTAAAAACTTTAACCAATGCATTGTAATAAACAAATCTTCTCTCTCTCTCTCTCTCTCTCTCTCTCTTTTTAATTTAAAAATGTTAGTATATATTTAACTCAAGTATATCGATGAAAAAACTTGATACTAATTAAGGAAGTTGCATATAGAGTAGGTCCAAAGCAACCCGTTAAATCTTGTTAATTATAAATTAGTTATCGAGCATTTCTAGGTTCAACGCTCTAAACATGAATATTTACAACTAAAAATTTGGGAATACATATAAGGCATTACAAATAGATTCGAATGTGTTGATGTATATTAATATAAATTTCTTTGATACAAAAATGATAAAAATATTTTTTTCATAAAAAGTTCATATCATCTCATGACAAACAATGTAGTACACAAAAGTTAATTCACTAATCAAAATTCATATTTATAAAGTATTAAAAATGATAAATTTACATGGAATAATTTAAATTTAATTTTTAAGGTTTCTTAAAATATTTCACTTAATTATTAGTAAACTTAAATCCAAATTGCAAAGCATAAACAACCTCATCATCGGTTGGACTGATTAAAACTATTCATGCTCCACATATCTGGGCACTGTAGGCCCTATCTATATACAACTTCTACCTCGAAGTTTTTCCATTCTCTTCTTCCACCATCATTATTATCTTGTAATCAATGTTTAATAATAAAAATTTAAATACAATAAAATTTTTTATAGTGATATTTTATATAGTAATAATTTTTATGTAATCATAAAAAATTTCAATCTCAATTTGAACTAATTATAAATAAAAATAAATTCTATGTTATAATGTGTTATAAATATTTTAGATCTCATATTAAAGTATTTACTTTTACGTAATAACAGTTATCTTTATATTATAAAAAATTTACGCTATACTATATCAAATAATTTTATTTTTTTAAAGTTGATTGGGATAATAATTTATTCTTTAAAGTTGTTATCACATCTTTAAATTTGTGGGTATATAATAACTTGTTAGTATAGATACCTTTTTATTAAAGCAAAAATGTTTCTAACTTTTCAAGGATGTTTAGAGTTTTTTTAGCACGAAAATTTTTGTATTTTTATACTATTATTCTTAAAATTATCATCTTCTTTTTCTAATCTAATTGTAACAATTATTTCTTATTCATTTAAAATGTATACGAGTTGTTGTTCATTTAGATGATTGAAGAAGATATTAATATTTATTCTATTAGTACGGTAAAGTTGTCAAATTTAATTACTTAATTCTGTAATTATTTTTTGATTCTTCTTTTTTATTTCATTTATAACTTGCAATTTATTAATATTAAAAATTCTAAGTTTGCAGTGCTTAAAATAATTAGCAATTGTATATGGTTTCACATTAATTGTCTATGCAAAAACTGCATTTATAATTCCATCAGGGTCACTTATATTTGCTTGTTTTAAGATAAAATTTTCTATCTATTTTAAAAGTAAGTGATTAAAATGCTAAACAATAATAATTTTTAAAATTTTTAATGATGTATGTATCTCATGATCCAATTTTGTGACTACTATTCGTTGGTATGAATAAAAAGTAAAAATCTTTACAAATAAGGTAGAAACAAACCCAACAACTTTATGTCATTTGCACTAAGCATAATTAAATCAAATCAATAATTTTTATAATTATATCTTTATTAAATTATAACCTCCTTATAGTAATAAAAAGATTTTAATTTTAACATTATAATCATTGAGAGATTTTGTTATGACACATGTAGAATATTTGGGTAAATTATTATTATTGTTATTATTATTTATCGCTGGTTCAATTGCCCGGCAGTGGAATATTTTTTTAAACACTAGGGACATTTTTTTTAAACGTTTAATTGCGCAATGTTCACAGAGAATCATATTACAATTAATGAATATTGGAAAATTTTTATTTCATTGAAAATAATTATAATAATGAGAATCATGTTATAATCAGTGAATAATGGAGCATCATTTCACTAGTGTGCATTTATCATCAATCTATTTGATTTCATATTAATCTAAATAAAGAAATGTAATTGTTTCAATTAAATATTAACAATATTTTATTTACGTGTAAATTTATTAAAATGTTTGACAAATACTGAATCTTATTTGGCGCTGAATATCAAATCCCAATAAAATCCTGATCAATTTCATTAAATTTCCTGGTATTTTGCTTAGAAATTTCTAAGTTTCTGTATGATATTTGATAATTGCTTGTTAATCTGGAAATTACCCCTTTCTATAACATCAAAAATAATATAAGCCTTCCCACATTATGAAATTTAAAATTAATATTAGATAATTGTATAATATTTAGTAATTTTATTTCATATCCAACACACACTGCATTGCGCAGAACAAATGGGAAACAAGAATTTGTCTACAAGATTTCAGCCTGAGGATGCTGTAGGACAAGGAGGAATCGAAATGTCCGTAATTCCTTCTAACATCCTCACTACAATTTTCATCGAAGGACGAAGTGCAGGTTCATCTTGAACACACCAAAGCCCAACCTTAACCATGCTCTCCAATATCTTCTTGTCTACTTCTTGTCCACTGACAAGCTTATTCAACTCTCCTTCAGAGAAGCACTTGTAAACCCAACTGGTAAGAACAGTTTCTTCAGGTTTGGATGGATCAATCTCCATGCTTCTTCTGCAGCAAACGATTTCCAGGAGCACTATACCGTAACTGTAAATATCTGCTTTCACTGATATTGGAGTATTCTTATACCATTCTGGCGCCAGGTAACCTCTTGTTCCGCGGATGATGGTGAAAGTCCTTGTTTGGTCTGTCATCAGCAACTTTGCCAGTCCGAAGTCTGAGATTTTTGCTGTCCGGAATTCGTCCATCAGAATGTTCTGAGGCTTTATGTCACAGTGAATGATCGGCGCTTCACACTCGTCGTGGAGATAGAGGATTCCTTTAGCAACATCCAATGCAATTCTCACTCTTTCGTGGAAATCGGGGGTTGTTTGGGCGCCACGAAAGAGGATATCTGCAAGTGAGCCATTGCTCATGTATTCGTATACCAGAAGACGCTTGGAGTCCTCGGCGCAGTAACCGACCAATCGAACTAGGTTCTTGTGATGCGTTCTGCCGATTACATGCATCTCTGCTCGGAATTCTCTTTCACCTTCGGTCACCATTTTCTCCAGCCTCTTCACAGCAACAAGCTTTTCACCTTTGTACAAGGTCCCTTTGTACACAGCACCAAAAGAACCCTTGCCCAATTCTTCTTTGAAGCCATTGGTTGCTTTCTTAAGCTCATTATAAGAAAATGAGCGCAGAGTTAAGTCATCGGTCAAGCCAAAGCTTCCAGTTTCCAGCAGCCTTTTGTATTTAACAACTCTCTGCTTGAAAATGTAAACAACAGATATTGCAAGTAAAACACTCGCAGATGTAACAAAGCCTACAGTCATGACCAGAATTAGTATAATTGCCTTCTTGCTTGTGATTCTGACCGAGGGCTTTTCTGGAACATGCTTACCATCATTGTCGCGAATTCTGATATTTCTTGTACCCGTCTTGAAATAAGCTGTGGAAGAGGACGGATCTACCAATCGAGAGGACGAATCTTCTAGAGCTCTCCTGGCAAATTTCAGAGGAAGCTTTTGTTTCGTGCAATAATTTGAGTTGTCATACAGCGCCGCATCGCATTCACAGTCCTCCAAACAAGATTTTATGCAGTCTTCTTCAAGCATAGTTTCCTTGAAATACGGTAAATCATCCCATCTCATCTTCTCCATGGAAGTCATATTATATTCTGCACTTATATTCGGGCCTTTGCATCTTTCATCAATAAAGTTTTTCTCGCAACCGCTTGACATTTCATTAGGGTCGAGAAAATCAGTTCCGGGAAGACATCGGCATCTGGGTTGATCATCATACAATGTGCAATAGCTGTTAAAACCACAGAAAGTCTTTACAAGACACATATTATCTGGTTTTTTCCATTTGACAGTTGTGTAACCACTCCCGGGGACTAAGAAATGTGAATAGAAACGAAAAACGCCATCATGTCCTAGTGTTGCTCGGTAGATGATTGAGCTGTTGACGTCGAAAGAAGGATCAGCGTAAAGTTCCTGTATTACAGACATGTTCCCGTCGAGAATCTGCAGTCGGCCGGTATTGTTTACATATAACCGATGCTGATTTGGGCCGTTAGACGCACTGGCCCAATAAGCCTCCTTACTGTCGTCTACAGTGATTGCGGGATACAAAACAAGATTCCCATCAAGTTGCATATTCAGACGAAACCGTCCAGTTGAGCTATTGGTTTCAGATACATTGGAAAACAATACATTACCAGCGTAGAGAGTTTGGCCTCCCAGTATTGTATCAGTCGGATAATTGAAACTCGACCAAATGATGTCAGATCGATTGTTGTAAAGCACAAAGTTACCAGAATCAAGCATGGAAGCTGAAGAAACAGGCTCTGAGGTATTAGAAATTAATTTATCTTCTCTTTCTTCTGCTCTGAGAGTGATACCATCCCTGGTTAGAATCAGTGTAGCATCTGATGACACAGGTGGGTTTTCGCGTTTTGCTGTCCATACAACTGTTATATCTGGAAATGTGACTAACCAAATTCCCACTGAAAATCTGCCGTCTTGATTGTAGAAACCAAACTGAAATCGGCCAGCAGACGAGTTCCATGAACTGCGTTGCTTGGAATTCGGTGACAGTGAAGAGCCAAGGCTTATTTTTGATTTTGTTTGGTTGTGGTGTTGTTGTTGAGCAGCTATAATTTCGAAAACGGTAAAGAGTATTAGAATAACAAATGCAGAAGCCATGTCAATAAGGGAGACAACTGAATTTGATTGCCGTTTCTTCAATTATTAACTTAAAGTTTCTCTTTTTAAATTGAAGTTTCTCACTGAAGGAGAGGATAAATTATTGAAGACTTTCAGCATTAAATGATGACTAATGCCCTTGCAATTTCCAAATACAAACGACCAAAAAAAAAAAAAAAGCGTTGACTTGACCTACTTGATGGAAACATCCAAGAAATTATATATTCAATTACTGATCACAAATCGAAGAAAATTAAAAAGTAATTAAACAGCCAGCTTTGCCACTGTTGATCTACCACCGCGTTAACAGAGCTATGACCGCTTCTTGGTTATACTGATAGACATCTTTCAAGTGATGTTGACAGACCGGCTAGGAAGCATCAAAGAAATTGTATCTTCAATTGCAGATCATAAATATCAATTGAAGAAATTCCCAAAAAAATAGCCAGCCTGTGTACCTGGACTATTCTGTTCTTGGACTTGAATATTGTTTTGATACAGCGAATCATGCAACAAATCAAAGTTCCAATTTCAACCATCTGTGTTTTCTACAGTCAAGGCTTTGTTTTCAATATTTGGCTCTTAAAGTCCAAGCTTGGTATTGCAATTCAAATTTCAGTTTGACAAATGCTCCATGTTTATTGTATTTGATTCCAACATGCTATGAATAGGCAGCAATATGTACGTTTTAATTCATTCATGGATAAGATAAATGGTTGTCATATTCTATTTGAGAATTTTATTGTTTCTACTTTATATTTCTTTACTACGTAAGTTAGAACGGCATCTAGAAAACATCCAATTTTAACTTTGTTAAGTGGCATGAGAGCATTTCTCTCTATCAGATGGGGCTTGCCTGAGCCAAGTATCCAAAAATAAATCCACGCTTATAAACCACCACCAACCCAAACACCATAACATATATTGTCTGAAACCGTATCTCAATTCCAATTAAAATACAAAAATCGCAAATTGGGACCTTTATCACCACCATCGATTCACTACTAGGCCAATACCACCAGCAAAATCTGTTCCGAACATCTTTGAAGACACTTCAGACATTTTACAACTTGCTCGCCTAGTTTTGATTTTATTCAAATAGTAGCAGTGGAAAATAGAAATAATATGCTTAGAAAACTTAATTTTTTTTTTTGTATTTCGGTAGTACAAGAAGACTAGAAAGTTATATAGAAAAAAACAAAAAACAAGAAATTTTTTCAAAAGAGAGACTAATGGGTTAGTTTAAGTAAAAGATTGAGAAAAGTTATTAAAAAAGAAAGTGCGAAAAAAAATTATTTTAAGTAAGCTTTGGTGGAAAAGTAAAAGAAAAAATAAAAATGAAAAGAAAGTAAAATTGCCTATGCTTAAACCCTAGAACACCTAAAGGTGTGTGAAAGATGTTTTATACGAAAATTAAAAATTAAATAAGTAAATTAACATACATTAAAATTTATTATACTCTAAATGAATTAAAAATGTATAAATCTCTAATTATTCAATCTAAATTTATTACAAATAATTCTCAATAGTGTATTCAATTAAAATAACAAATAAGGCAATTAAATAATTTTAAATAAAAGAATTTACTAACAAAGAAAAATCTTATGAAGATTTTTTCACGGGATATAAAGCCTCCAAGCTAGTTAGGAGCCACTTCAAAATTCACTCGAAAGAAAAAATTTACAACCAGCATTTTTTCTTACAAGAACTCTTGGAATCTTGGCAATTAAAACTCTAATTATTTTTTATTTTATAAATTCATGAATGACACATTCAAAGATCAGAATTTCAGTTACCAATATCTTGTAGAACTCTGAAAACTTATAGTTAGGTTTTAGAGAGAGAAAACTTCAGTGATTATGATCTTCAAGAGAAATTAAAACACAAATCACAATAATAAAGACAATATTTGTGCTCACTTGAAAACAAATAGGTTTGGAAGGTTGTAACGAGCTTAGAGAAGAAATCTTACCTTAAAGAAACAAGAACAATCTCAAAAAACTGTCACCAAACCTTAAAAACACGACTTGGGGGTTTTATATCTATGCAAGGGCACTCGAGCGAGAGTCAAGTGGAGGTTGAGCAGTTTGCCCAAGTAAGTTTGCTATTCGAGCAAGAGTCAAGTAGTGGTTGAGCGCCAAGAAACTGGAAGTTGGTTGCTAGAGTATCGGTTGAGCATTGGTTGAGTGTCAGATCTCTGGAAGACGCTGCTTGAGCATTAGTTGAGCATAGGCGAAGTGCTAAAATTTATACAAGGTTGCTCAATTGTCACTTAAGTGCAGGTCAATTGCCAGTTCTCTGACTTCAATTCTTTAAGTTTTGCTTAAGCTCCTATCAAGCTTTTGTCAAGCACTTGACCTTTGGAACATATCAAGTGACTTTGTCATGATCCAATCGAGCACCAAAACATCATATAACTTTAGAAAACACTAAACACTAAATTTTGTTTACAAATGGACCAACCTAAGGATCTTAATAGAAGGAAAACTATTAATGGAAAGGAAAGGAAAAGTTAAAAGAAAAAATGAAGCATTTTGAAGAATGGTATAATGTTAAAAAAAGAAAGAAGGAAAAACTAATTGTGAGGCTAGATCTCGGCCACTTGTTAGAAAAATCTATAATTTTGATAAATTTAACTTTGAATGTATATCTTACTATTTACATAAGTGTACTTGTTCATGTATATAATACTGTTACAAAAAAAAGTTATTAAAACAAATTAATCAAAAGTGCTTAATGAGCAATATGCAATAAAAGACTAGAAACCATCCAACAATCCGTACAAAATTCATAAGCATATGTAACGACCTTAATGTAACTTGTACTCAATTAAAGGAAGTGATTAAATAATAAGCCCTGATGTTATCTTAAAAATTCAAGGAGGAATAGTCAACAAGTAGATTGAGAGATTTTGATAACAATGATAAGATACTTGTTAAGCATAAATAATGAAACAAAGAACTTGAGAGATTGACTACCTCGTGGTCATTGAGATTCTAACCTTTGATCCAGGATTTCTTGATTAGCTAGCTAAATTTGAGATGTTCTTTAACTATTGAGGAACTGAAGACATATGAATGTCAAATTGATTGCTTATAGACTTAAAGGAGGTGAATTAGTTGAGAGAGTATAAAAGGGTTCCAAGTGACTGTAATGGTGGTTAGTTAAAGTGTGGGCTTAAAACTTAGCAAGTGATTGTGAACTTTAAAAGATAAGGAAGTTGGTTCAATTATCAGTTAGCTTAGTCTATTATTGATATTATTAATGGATATTTTAGTTAGTTCGAAAAGATGTTTACAGTTGTAAATGATTCTTTAATTAGTTTAGAATATTCCAAATCTTCTTATTCGCATATATACTAAATCTCTTTTGTAATTCGTATTTTTTATTGAAATATAGAAAATATGAATAAAACTCTTTGTATTTTCTTCCTTATTTTCTTTGCATTCAAATAGATTTTTCAGTAGCTTAAATCTTAATTTGATATTAAAGCTTTATAGTGATTGGTAATGCAAACTTGTCCTTTGCAAATCTACCACCACAACCTTTATTTAATTTCACAATCCTTATAAAACTCAATGGATCTAACTACTTAAGTTAGAAATCTTAGGTTTTACCTTTGACAAGAGATAATGGATTGGAAGAGTACATTAATGGTGTAAGAATCAATTCAAAAATGTGTTTACCTAGAGAAAGTTATAAATTGGTTACTAAAATTCTTAATTACATTTTATGGAGAAAACAAGACAAACTCTTACTTGGCTGGTTACTCTTCTTAATGAATAATTTAGTTCTTTATTTAGTCATAAGATGCAAATCAACATTTAAAGTTTGGCAAGCTTTTGAAAAGCAATTTAGTTCTCAGTCAAAAGCTAAAGCTCTTCAACTTAAGGAAGGATTTGTCTTTAATGGCAAAATACTTCTTGAAAATGAAGAATATAACAAGTAGTCTTACAACGTTGGAAATTTGATTTTAGATGAATATATTATGTTATATCTTCTTGTTGGACTTGGATCTGTATACAATTTCAATATAGTTCATGTTACAAGAAGAGGAGCTGTAATGAGTGTTCATAAAGTGTATTTAATTCTCTTTACACATGAAAGCAAATTAGAGCAAGAGAATATGTATTGAATGAATGATGTGTAGAAACTATATAGAAAAACCATCATAAGCCAGGCAATTTCAAAAAAAGAGGAGATGGTAGAGGTGGTTTTAGTAAAGAATATAACTATTATGGTATGGGTTTTCCTGGTGGATATGGTTTTCTTGATATTTTTCCTAAAACTAGAATAGGCAAAGTAAATTTTGGTGGAAGAACAACTTAAAAAGGTTAAGGCGACTTTATAGATTGTGGAAATAACATGCTTATGTGTCATGTATGCTTCAAGCCAGGACATGTTACAGCAATATGCAAATCATGATTGCATACCACAATAGCCTTAGCAATAGCCTTATTAACAACATTACTAGTAGCTTATCAAAAGATGTAGAATCAAGTATCAATTATTACATAAGGTCAAACATAGGGAGATAAATTAGCATACATGGCAAATACTGTAAAAGCAATGAATGAGGGATTGTATCTAGATTCTATAGCAACACACCATTTGACTAACAATATCAACAAATTTATCATAAGTTATCAATTAATAGGTAAAAGATAAATTGATTATTAGAAATGGCTTAGGCTTATTAATTACATATATTAGTAATACTACAATTTCTTTTCAACATCATAATCCTATCCTTACATCTAAAAAGATTACTATTAAGATGTGTTGGAAGTGTTTCATATAACTAAAAACTAGATAAGTATTTTAAAAGTTACTAGTGATAATAACCTTGTTGAATTTCATGGTTTTTTTTCGTTTAATTAAGGAAAAGAAGAGGAACAAGCTACTAACGAGGGACATTACTACGAGATACCTCTGTAAATTTCTTCTTGGTTTTTCCTTTAATCTCTTTAATAATCTTATTTGTCTCAAAGTCATTTTCCATATTGTCTTTTTGCTCATTATTATCTAAGAACTGTCAAAGTTTGTTAATGCATCTTCTTATCGTAGTAGTGATATTTTATTTTGTAATAAAGATTTATCTAACATTTCTTTTGCTAGCATTTTAGCCATAGATACTTTATAAAGTTTCATAAATGTTTTGCATCGATGACTAGGTCATTTTACCAATGTTTTTCTTGATTCTGTATTCAGAAATTGTAAAACCTTTGTTACTATAAATAAAACTATAAAGGCTAAGTTTTGTGACACTTACAAGTGTGGTAAATCTTATAAATTGCATTTCCCACTTTTGATTTACTTTAATCTTCTAGGTCCTTCATACACCATTTTCACACTTGGCTATAAGTACTATATTAGTTTTGTTGATGCTTATACTCGATATTGGTAGGATTTTCCTCCCAAAGCTAAGTTTAAAGCATTACTTACCTTTCTTATATTCAAACTTTAGGTTGAAAAATAACTTGATGATCACATAAAAACCTTTTAATCTAATAGTGGTTAGGAGTTTATTACTTTCATTCTTTATATAAATAGTTTGAGATCACCTATAAGTATTCATGTCCTCATATTTACCATTAAAATGGTGTGTTTGAAAGAAAACATAGACATATTATGAAGTTAAGTTTTATGGTTCATTTCTCTATTTGAAAAATTTTATGGTGTTTAACTTGATTAAAGTTTCTTTAAAGTTTTTGGCTTCACTTGTTTTCCTTTCCTTAGATGTTATAAAACCTATAAGTTTGATTTTCACTCATTTAAGTGCATTTTGTTATGGTCAGTCTTCTTTACAAATGTTACAAATGTTTTCATTCTTATAGCAGAATATATATTACTTGATATGTGTGGTTTAATGAGTCAAAATTTATATATTTTACTCTTTTTTCTTTCGTCTCATTTAATTCAATTTATTCTTCACTGTTTACTTTTATTTCTTTTCTTATTCTTATAATGTCTTTACCTGTATTTTCTTGTCCTTCTTAACATAATTCTACTCCCACAACAAGTGAAGTCTTGTTGTTCCTCCTACTCCACCAAACTCTATTGGGGTAGTTTTAAGTGTACTTACTTTATTTTATCCGCTTCTCATTTTGACACACATTTTATGTCTCTTTTAGTTAGTCAACCTATCAATACACATCTCATGCTTGTTTGGGCTAAACATAGCATTTTTAAGCCTAAAGACTTTTTTTACTAATTAAACATTTGATACTGTATCTATTATTATTGCTTAAGCATTAAGTAACCTAAGGTGGCAGCAAACTACAAAGGATGAATTGAGGTATTGATTAAAAACAAAACTTAGGATTTAATTCCTTCTTCTTTTAATTACAAGTTGATAAAAAACAAATGGGTATATAGGATTAGGCATATGGTAAATGGTTAGTTTTAAAGTTCAAGGTTAGATTAGTTGCCAAAAGTCTTTATCAAACTCTAAGTATTGATTGTTTTAAAACTTTTAGTTTTATCATGAAGGCTTCCACAGTTTGAATTGCTCTTGGCATTGCTTTCATGAAAGTTAGGTTACAAGGCAACTTGTCATCAATAATACTTTTTTAAATAGTGATATTCAAAGTTTGTATATGTGCCCCAACCTGATGGTTTTCGAAATCCAAAATTTTTTTATGTATGTTTGTAAATTAACCAAAGTACTTTATGGCCTAAACTAGGCTCTACGTACCTAGTATGACAAATTTTAATATTCTCTTGTGTTCTGAGGCTTTACTAACTTTAAAGTAGACTTATATTTGTTCTTTAAGCTCACTCTTCATTTTTACTATTAGTTCTAATTTATATTCTCAATTTTGCCTTTGCCTTTTAGGATCTTAGGTCATTTAATTATTTTTTTAGTAGAAAGGTTACTACTTTTGGTTCAAGTTTTCATTTATCTTATGTTAAGTATATCAAAGACATGTCAAATATAGCAAATATGTCTTCATGTAAGGGTTATGATATACCTATGAATTCAAGTCAGAAATTGTGCAAGAATGATTTTAATCCTTTCTCAGATCTTACTCTCTATTGAAGTTTGATTGGGTGGCTCTAATATGTCACTTTCACTCGTCCTGATATTACTTTTGTTGTAAATAAACTTAGTCAATTTTTATCTTACTTATTTATTTTACATTAGTAGGTATGTAAGAAACTTTTGTGGTACTTGCATGAAACTTCTTATTTAGGGTTACAATTTCATAGCTCAAGTTATTTTGAGGTCATTGCATACTTAAATGCTAATTGGGGATGTGATATTGATGATCATCAAGGTATTAGTGCCTATTATGTGTATATTAAGGACAACTCAGTGTCTTAGTCCTTTAAAAAATAGTAGACCGTTACTTGTTTGAGTATTAAATTTGAATACCATAATTAGTTTTTGCATCTGCTAAGGTTAATTGGATTCAATCCTTACTAACTGAATTATATTTGTTGCCTTCTTCTCTTCTCATTATTTAGTGTGATATTGTCAGTGCTGCTACTTTAGCACAGAATCCTATACTTCATGCTCACATTAGACATATTAAACTTAATGTTCATTTCATTTGAGATAAGGTCCTAATCCTGGATCAAGTCATAGATGTCTTGACCAAACCTTTATTGTATCTTCAATTTGATGCATTTTGCTCCAAGTTTAATGTTTTAAAGGGGGATGATAAAGTACAATGGTTCCAAGTGATAATGATGCGGTTTAGCTAAAGTGTGTGCTAGAAAAGTGATTATAAACTTTGGAAGAGAAAGAAGATGCTTCAATTATTAGTTATCTTAATTTGACATTGATATTGTTAATGGATGTTTTAATTAGTTAGAAAAGCTATCTATAACTATAAATGATTTTTTAGTTAGTTTAAAACATTCTAAATCTTTTCATTTGTATATATTAAGTCTCCTTTGTAATTCATATTTCTGATTGAAAAATAGAAAATATCAATAAAGCTCTTTGAATTTTCTTCCTCATTTTCTTTGCATCCAACCAGACTTTTTAGTAATTCAAATATCAATTTTGGCATGCTAGGACTTTAAACAACATATATGTAAAAGCAAAATCTGAAGTTGGTGACATATAACACATTTAATGATTGAACATTTTCTTCCTCTAGATAATAAGCAAGCACTTTTCAGTCATTATTAGCAATGCTTATAAGCATATTGGAAGATCTAACAATATGTCAGTGAGTTTCACAAGCTTATTGCTTGTGTCAATCTTTATGAATTTGAAGCCAAAAGATTTCAAGATTCATTGATGGGCTATCAGATAACATTTAAGATTAAGTCTCAAATAATCACATAATACTTTATTGAGTACAATCCAACTTGTTATGAAAACTAAAACACAATTTAACAAAATAGGAACCAACAACTAAGTATCTTTACAATCTTTTACACTATTACAGAGGTCAAAGATCAATAAAGGAAAAGTTATAACAAAGTTCCCTAAAAAGATGCCAAAGCAAACTCTATCATATAACCAACTAGTCATAAGATCGCAAAGGGATTCAAACAACAACATGGCAAGTTCCAAGAATCTTTTTACAATACCTTAGGGTGACATTTGTTATCCTTATGGAAAACCATGAGATTATTCTCATTAATATCTTTAGGATAGACTCTAAATCTAGTTATACATATGAATGTCATTCAAATTCTAAATTAATTCTTATTTCTTATTACTATTATTTTTGAAAAAGTAAGAGTCTATTGAATAATTATTTGAGCAAAGTTTTGTTAATTGAGCTAATTAGTTGAAAAGTTAAGTCTATCAAATTTTATTATAATTGTTAAGGTAGTTAGAGTGACATTTTATTTTTAATATACTTTAAAAGGTTTACAACTAATATCAAAAAAAGATTTAATTTTGAGATATACATAAAATAAGAAAGAGAAACTTTTCACTTGAATATGAAGTCATCTTGTTCCTTATTCTTTTTACTTTCTCTTTAGTTCATATAATTCATTTTGAAGCTTAGTTCTACTATCTCTGATTGCTATTGATTCGTAGGTTTGATGTTGCTTGGTTAATTCTAGTTTATTGACATCTTTGTGGGCCTATACTTTTTGCATTTTTGGTAGTTAGATTATAATTTTAACGATACATGATGGAAAACTTGAAGCAGATAAAATTTGTGATTAAGATGATGTGTTTGAGGAAGAAGTTGTTCTAGACAAAGCTATTTACGAGATGAATGTATATCCTTTGTGTGCAATGATTGATGTGCACACTAAAGAAAAAGGATCATAGTCAACGATTGAACATTTTTAAAACCAAGTGATTAGTTAATTAGGTATCTAATCTTATTATTGATAGTGGTAATAATGAGAATATAATATCTAAAATTATGGTTGATAACTTGCAGTTAATTGATTGACCGTATCTTACTCTTATTACATTGGTAGGATTAAAGATTGAGAGAAATAAGCATGATAGAACAACATTATATTCCTTTTACTATTAGAAAATGTTAGGTCCATATTTTATATTAGCTCATTACGTGTCAAAATAGTTAAATTGATGAATAATAAATATGAACAGTACATGTGAACATTACTTGATAAACATTATCAAATAAATAGTATTTAAATGAAACAGTAGATAAATTGTTATGGGACAGAGAGTTGGTGCTTGACCTACATTTGGTGTCTACTCAAGTGAAGTGAACATTACTAAACAATATATGAACAATGACACGTGAATAGTATATAAATAGTGACATATGAGTAGTCATGCTGTGAACAATATTTAAGTGCTGGACTAGCGCTTGATCGGCATTCGAGCGGTGAGCAGTGTCTATGAATAGTTGGGTGAATAGTATGCATAAATAGGAACTTAAAAAAAAAGAGGGAATATATATATATATATTCAAAAACTTAATTATTTTGAGTAGAGATTTCTTTATTTAAGTTTATTGAGAGTATTACCCATTATTTTTTTTTGAAAAACAAATACAAATCACATTCTTATGAATAGGAATTACTTGAGTGTTATTTTTTTTAAAGATTTTTAAAATTTCTTTCTTTACAAATCTAATTATGAAATTTTCAGAGTTTTGATTGCTGTTGGTGGCTAAAGGTGTGAAACCTATAACTTTAATATATATATATATATATATTTTAAGATTAAATATTTAGAATTTTAATTTATTAAATCAATCCGTGGATATCAAAGAAAACTTCTATTAAATATTTTTTTTCTAATAAAAGTAAAATATACACATTTATAAATTATAATTACAGTTTTGAAATGCATAAAATTTTATAAAACAAAACATTATATGTCGTTTCTTAAAATTTTTATTGTGTTTCAGAGGAATCACACGGAGCCTTCCCGCCGCTAACTATACCTAAAAAGACAATCAACCATAGGAGTAACAATTGAAATTGCTTAGTAAGAATTCAAAACTCTAACAGGTTCGTATTCAATTTAATCCATTTACTAGAATAGCACATTTACCATATAAATAGTAAATTTTATAAAAATTTTGACAAGAGTTCATTTATATATATAGACTACACTACCTGCAAAGGAAATCAGAATACTCCCAACATTATTCAGTAATGACTTACTGCTTCTTTAACAGATATCAATACTATTACACATTTTCTTTTCTCACTTTTTTGTATTCTATTTTTATACCATTCTAATTCTGTTAATTCTATTTTTTTTTTTAGTCTAAAGTTTGGATTCTATTTTTGTATTCTGTTCTGATTATAATTTTGATTTTGATTTTGATTTATTTTATTCTGGACCGATCATAATTAGGATAATAACGGATCATGACCATAATTCTGACACAATCCTCATCCTACACATCCATAAATAAATTTTGTTTAGATTGTATAAATTTTGTGTTGCCATGCCACCCTGGCCAGGAACCACATTGAAGCCACATCTTTCCAGATATGGCCAATACAACTAATTCTGTTCTAAACTGGCATTACTGCACAGTTGGGGTGTGAGGGAATCCTATGATTCACAATTATCCTAATTATACAATTTTCTTTTATAACCATTATTACTACTTTACCTTTAACTATTCTCAATAGCATTTCGATAATTTCATATTAACCATAATAACTACATATAATATATTTTTGTAATTCCTTAACAATATTAAATGGAATTCATATACATTACTAAATCACACAAACGTAAGTGCATGTACCCATAATAAAAAATCATAATAAAATAATAATACCTATTAATATATATGTATATAAATATTAATATATCTATATGTACTATACTATAATGCCATACCATATAATATGATTAAAATATATAATGCCGTAAAAGTATTTTAAAATACCTTGGTATGGTGATGGATGTTGATGGAATATATTACACATTTCAATATAATCCATTCTATTTTCGATAATCGATTAAAATCATCCCAATACTTCTAAATTTCATAAACATACCCATTCTCTATCAATGAGATTTAATTTAGTATATTCCATAACCATATCTATAAATTAATATATTCACCAAAATATAACACAATAGAACCCATATAATTATTCACACTCTCTAATGGCTGAAATTTCAAGTATGCCCTTTTTCCAATGTCTTATATTTTTTTATCCACTTAAGTCAAATTTTACCAATTCTAATGTTTTACAATACATTTATAAATATATATAAACATATCATAAAACAACATTTAAGGTTACCCAAATAGTAACTAAAATTACTATTTTATCATTTTTTCATTTATCTTCCGTTTTAAATAACCAAATTAAGTCCAGTCAATTTCGTTGTTTCACCATACTATTATTAACACATAATCCTCTCAAAAATTAGCATGTCCTCAATAAACAGTACCTGAAATTTCTAATTTTGTTCTTTTTCTATTTTTCTTCTAATTTACATATCCAAATCAAATTCTACTAATTTTTTTTATTCCCTAATACATTTAAACATATCAAAATACACCAAAATCAAACATTTAAGTACTTTATGAGTGGTTGCCGAATATATCATAATATACATAAACCAAATTTTTTTCTTTTACACAATTCTATTCACTCCAATCTACTTCTCAAACATTCAATTTCATAAATTATGCATTAATTTTACAAAATTCTTAAATTACCAAGTTAGGATTTACGATTCTTACCTCAAATCCAAAATTGATGGCAATTACACCAAATTCAAGTTAAAAAACATATAAAACACATCATTTAAACCATAAAACCACCATCAAAACTACTTTTTAACAAATTTATAAACTGAATTCAATTAAATCAAGAACTTTTACTATCAAATTAAAACTCTCGACTCATAAAATAATTTTTTCTTCTGTGATAATACGTTAAATTGGGCGGATTGTGAGATTTTGTTTGATTTTTTTAAAGAAAATAAAAAAAATTTGAAAAAGAAGAGAGATAGTGATTCATGGTAGGAGAAAGAAGGAAGAAGATGAATCGATCCAATTTTGAAAAGTTAATGAGTTTTATCTAAGTTAATATTTTTTAAAATTACATTCTTACCTAATAATTTTTCAAAACTTGCATTTAACTTCCAAGAAAATTATGAGGCTACTCAAACTATTTTTAAATTCTTTCAATTTAGTCCATCAATTTTAATCCCACATTTTTTTTTTCAATTTTTTTGTGAAAAGATCATTTTACCCCTAATAAAAAAAATTAATCATTTCAGTCTTTTTTCATCATTTTTAGCGAAATTCACATCTAAATTGGATTATACTTTTTTCTATATTTTATTTACAATATTTACAAGAGTTTTGGGTGATTAAAATCTGGCAGAGTCCTTCCGACCCTTGGCGCAATGTCCATTTCGCCTTTTTCAGTAAAATTGTTCATTTTTATCCCAAATAGTAATTTTAACATTTTTAGAGTTATACAATCTATTTTTCCTCCTAACATACTCTATTATACTAATTTACATCCTCAACATCTAGTTTGGTTAATCAAAAGTTTATCAAAATGTTGATTTTGCCTTTTCTTGCCAATAATACCCGGTTTTACTAAATTTCTTTTAAATGCATTTCTAAAGTTTCACTTCTATATTTCTTTATTATAATACTGTTACTATATCCACTTCAATCTGAATATAATAGTAAATTTAGGCAATACCTAAATTTAAGAATGTTACAAAAAGTTCTAATTTTGTGAACATGTCGTTCAATGATTCCATTGAGGAAAAAGATTTTAGAGTTACGAATAATGGCATTGCTTAGAGTGGGTCATTTAAGATTGAGTTACAAGAGTTCTTATAAGAAATTATCCATTTGTAAGTTCTTCTTTATTAGCGGAATATTTTAGTGGATCTTATTATTAGGCTGTAGGGTTTTTATCTTGTGAATAGTTCTTTATAAGGTTTTTCTTCGTTAATAAATCTTTGCGTTTTAATTTTATTTATTATTTTATGAATTATCTTATTTGAATATATTGTTGGGTTTGTTTGTGGTAGGTTTAAGGTGTTATCTTAGAGATTTATTCATTTATAATTCATTTAGGACATAGTAAATTTTAATGTATTCTAATTTTTTTGTTTAAATTTAAAATCTCTGTGTTAAACACCTTTCGCCTCCTAGGAGTTTTGAGTTTAAATTTAGGTGTTAATTTTTCAATTAGTATCAGAACCTAACATCAAATCTTAACCCTTAGATTGTGCTTAAATAGTGTATAAACCTCAAAGTCTATCTGTTTCACTTTATTTTGATGGGAATAATTACCCATATTGGAAAGTTAGGATGAGTACTTTTCTTAAATCCATAGATGAGCTAGTATGGATGTCATATGTGAAAACTTGGAGTCCTCATATAGTTATAATTGATGGAGTCACTAGTTTTAAAGATTTTAATTAATAGACTAAAGATAAAATAATAGAGTCAAACTAGAATAATAAAGTTATAAATGTGATTTTTATGGTTATTTTCTTAAAAAAGTTTAAAAGAATATCCATGTGTGAGATTTTTAAAAATACTTGGAATATTCTTGAGACTATCCATAAGGGTAAGAAAACTATTAAGAACTTTAAATTTCAAATGATAACCTCCAAGTTTGAGGAGATTAGGATGAAAGATAATGAAATGTTTGATGAGTTTTATTTTAAGTTAAATTATATAGTAAACTCGAGTTTTAATTTAGGTAAAAAGATTCTTGAAAGTTGAGTAGTTAGGAACGTCCTTAGAAGCTTACTTGAAAATTTTCATCTTAAAGTCACTGGTATAGAGGAAACTGAAGATTTAGATTCAATTAAAATAAAAGAAGTAGTAGGTTCTTTCCAAATCTATGAATTAAGTTTTCTTAAATCGAAAATGTCTAAATCTATGGCTCTTAAGTCTGTTAAGGAAATGATTAAAATTGAATATAGTGATGAATCTTTAGATGATGATGAGATAGAGTTATTTGCCAAAAAGTTTAAAAAGTTTTTTAGATCTAAGAAGACAAATTCTAATAAAAATAAAAATTTTTTGAAAAAAGAAAAATTTTTCTAAAAACAATAGGGAGATTCAATCTCACCAGTGTAAGAGATTTGGACACATCAAAACTGAGTGTCTTAACCTGGATAAGGGTAAAAAGGCCATAAATGCTTTCTTTAGTGACGATGACTCTAGTGAAGATGAATGTGATAAATTATCTTCTGATAAAACTAATTTTGTGGCTTTTGTTTCTTTTATTAAAGGTGAGTGTGTTGACTCATAAGAAGTTAGTTCAGTTGATGAGGATGATATTCATGGTGCATTTGAAAAACTTTATAGAGAGAGTTTGAAACTTAAAAAGGATAACAAGGATGTTTTGAAAACACTCAATATTGTTAAACTTGAGAAGAATAATCTTATAGTCGAATTAGGGAAATAAGTTAAATTAATTTCTAGTTTGAAAAAATAAAAAGAGTCTTAGAGAATAAAATTGAGGCCTTAGCTTGTGAGTTGAAAGATTTTATGTCACAACTTATTAAATTCTCTAGTGGCACTAAGAAACTAGATAAGATGCTTAATGTACAGGAGCTGACCCAATCAATGTTGTCAGAATCTAAAGATGTTGTACCAGATAAACTACTTACTAAATCATTACCATTCAAAAAAATTCAACATAATAACCTTGATCTAGGAGTAAGTTTACCTTACTTGTCGTATTATCATATGAGTCTAAAAGAAGATGATATTTTGCAAGCATGAGTTAATAATCTTCTTCAAAAAGGCATGGTTCAAGAAAGTAAGAGATGGTTTACAGTACTTGTTTTATTGACTCCAAAACTAAAAATGGGAGTTGGTGAATGCATGTGAATAGTAGAGCCATCAATAAAATCAAAGATATCAATTCAATACTTCTCAACCATTAGATAAATGCATTTTTAATAGTTAAGATTAAATTTAATTTGTGCAAGTAATACTTCATAATTAATGCATGTGCTAAATTTAATCTTAACAATTAAAAGTGCATTAATCTAATAGTTAATAAATTGATGTAAGAAATTATGTAAAGTTAAGCAGCTACCAATCCTTTCACACACACACACACACACACACACACACACACACGTGCGCGTGCGCCTTTTTAGTTAAAACAAAATAAATCCCATCTTTATCACTTTTTACATTTAAAAATTTTGTTCCTCATGTATTTAGTAATACAATAATCTCCTAGTTTAATTAGGTGAGTGAATATTACATTTATACAACAACTTCATAATGTAACTTTTCAAAATTGAAAAATCACTCCTTATAGGAATATATATGATAAAGCAAAATCTTTACTTGATAAAAAATTAAGTAGTGCAAAATTTTTATTTTCATCATGCGTAACTACATATGCATTAGAAACGGCCTTATTCTTACCTTTTTCTTTCTTTTAGAGCTTTAAATAATCTTTCTTCCAATGCCCTTTTTTTTATAACAAAAGACACGTTCATCTTTAGCAATTCTTCTCTTTGAATGTGATATTCCCCTTTTCTTTTATTAATGTCTTTGACTTTTTTCCCTTACTGTAAGTGCTTTTATTGAATTATCTTTGTTCTCCTTTTTTATCTTACGAATTTCATA
Organism: Khaya senegalensis; assembly: GCA_032402905.1. Taxonomy (NCBI): domain Eukaryota; kingdom Viridiplantae; phylum Streptophyta; class Magnoliopsida; order Sapindales; family Meliaceae; genus Khaya; species Khaya senegalensis. Next base: position 6,918,951 of record CP135536.1, read on the forward strand.
ATTTGTGATGATGCAAATACTTCTTCAAATAACACTTTGTTTATCATGAATAAGTGTAATAAACAAATGATCTAAGTCATAAAGAAAAATAATGTTTTACTCATTTTTGAAAGTTTCATCTAAAAGTAACAAATCAGTTATCAAATAGTTAAAGTTACCAATATGTTCACTCATACTCATACCTGATTTCAATTAAAGTTGATGAATTCTCTTCAACAAATAGAGTTGATTCTTTATAAATTTATTCTAATGTTTGATTTCAATGCATTTTATAATTTATCAGTAAATGACCTTTTAATGAGCAAATACTACTATTCTTTACAAAGACATAAATAAATCTTACCACAAGCTCTTATATTTAACCTTGCATAGTCTCTCACATTGATATCTTATGGGTTTTTTTCCTTTTAAAGTTATATCGAAATCTTGTGATACAAGCAATCCATTCCCTCATTCTGTCGTAGGCCAAAATTATTCCGACCATCAAATTTTTTCACATCAATTTTTGTTTTTGTCAATGATATTGTCTTTCTCAATATGGACGATGATGTTGTCATTTTGTACCATTTTTGCTTTATATTTTAGCTAGGAATACAAATGAATAGTACTCAAGAGACAATTCCCTTATCAACATAATTTGCTTTTATTTTAACTATCTTACAGTAACACCTAAGTTCTAAACCTATTATTATATTCAATAGCTATCAAACAATTAGAGCTACAAGAAACTTAGAACTATGAAACCACGAACTATGAAACCACTTGTTCTTCAGTAAAATTTTCTTTTAGTAAAACACAGCTACTAACTATAGTTATCAAAATATAATAAACATAAAGCAAAATATCAATAAAGCAAAAAAATTATTACATGCAATAATAAAAAGAAAGCACAATATTAACTAGATTCAGTATAAATACCTTCATTATTAGACATTGTTGAAAATTTCACTATTTCCAAATAGAGTAATATAAAAAATTAAGAATAAATTATAAAATTTAGAAACAAATATAGTCCTAAAAGAAAAAATACCAATTAGGAACTTTAATATAAAATTAGTACCTCACAAAATGGACTCAACTGAAATTATATTTGTTTTTATGAAAATAACTAATACCCTTTTTTTTTTTTCTAAACTAAAACCCAAATGCCAAAATTATCTCGCTGATATGGGATAATCAACTTGGCTATTTAAACCAAAACACAAAACTAACAACAAAACCAAAGAAAATCAAGCTATTTCGATCATGATGGTACATTTCCTTAAGTTAGCATTTAGATTACCCTTTGTAGGGCTTTGATAACTTTTTTTAGATGCTGTAGGTGTTCTTTTTATTGCAATTATAAATTAAAATATTATCAAACTAAACAAAAACAAACTTTCAAGAAAAAAAAATGGAAATACCTTATATATTATTATCATGAAAATATATGGTGCATTGGATAGTCTAAAAAGCATAACTAACCACTCATAATATCATTTAAGAATTTTTTAAGTTATTTTCAATTAATCTCAATGCTTTCATAAAATTATTGTAGATTTCAAATACTTGATGAATTGAAATCATCTAGTTATCCAATTGTCAAATCAATTTTGGTAAATAGTTTTGACCCCATATATATATATATATTAAAATAGTAAATATCCCGTATGTTCCTTAACTAGGGGTTTTATTTTCTTAAACAAAATTTAAGAACTTATTTTTTTTTTACCTCTCCGCCTCTCATTGTCCTTTCGATACAAACATAATATTCTTTCATAGAAGTTTACAATTCCTTGGGTTCTCAGTTAATAGAGGTAATATTTTAGTTACATTATAATTATGTTGTTTTGTTTGTATCATTTTATTTAGGATCTTTTTTTTACATTATTTTAATATAGATCAAATAGAGTTCTTTATATTAATATTCATATAATAGTATTAAATCAATGAGAAACCATAGTTTGCTTAATTTGTATAACAATAGTGGATTGGATTGAAACTATACAGTATTTTCTAAGCATAATGCCTATAGAAATGTTTTAACAAACATTTTATCATATTGCCTATAAAAGTTTCACTTAAATAAGATGAGAATTCAATTTTATTCAAAATTTTGAAGCCAACTTTTGAAATTTGAAATTTATTAATTTTGCAATTTAATTATAAACAAAAAATTATTTGAAGTACCAATGACTTTCAAAAATTACAAAAGTTTATATGTTGATTTATGTGTATGTTTGCTGTTTATTTTATAAATTTCAGAATTATATTTGTTCGATACACTCTTGTCAATATGACGGTGAATGTTGAATATGAAGGTTGGATAATAACAGAGCAATACTGACTCTCTTACCGGTAACCCATGTGTAGTATTTGAAACATCTTCCTAGTTATATCGCAAATCTTTTAGATAAACCTCTTAAAGAATTAGAAGGACTAGTATATTGTAGGCATCCTCGTATATAGTGACTAACCAAATTCCAATTAAATGAAATCTTTAGGATAAATCAATGCAATTTAGGTGGAATCAATGAAAGGACATCAATTCAAATCCTAGCTTTTCGAATTAAGAGAGATATTGAGAGAGATCAAGAATTCTCATTGTTTCTTAGATTCATGGACCTAATTCAATTCATTAAAAAAATTTATAATCGATTATAAACATAAAAAAAACCTATGGGACGGAGATAAATAGCTCAAATTATCCACAATCGAATTATATTTGTTCGATACACTCTTATCAATATGATGGTGAATGTAGAATATAAAGGTTAAGAAAATAATACAAAAAATACAATGGCGAAAACAAAAAAAGTTAATTCTTTATTAAATAGCATCATAAGGGTTTCCTTGTAAGAACATCTAAGAATATGATCAATTACCCTTCGGGCTTTATGAGTAGACATACATATATGTTGACCTGAAGCATAAACTTCTACCATTTTCTCTATTATCTTTGTCATAAGTTTCTAATTTAGTAAACTAGAATTCTAAAATAATCTAAACAATTTAATATTTTCTAAAGTATTTATTATTTTGAAGTATCAAAAAACCTTCAAGAATTATAAACCTTTATATGGTGATTTATACATATGTTTATTGGTTTTTTTTTTTTTTTTTTTATAAATTTCATAATTTTTGAAAATATATTTAAATAGTTATGAACTTTTGTTTGCCTAATCCACATTTCCAAACCAACTTAGATAGGTTATTGTTATCTGAAAATTTTATTATTTTAAAAATTTTTTTGAATCAAAATTTTACGAAATTTTTATATATGATAACCTTAGGTGTGCTCGAGAAATCTATAAAGTCTTAGCTTGATTTGATGTACATATTAGGAGTTAAAAATTTTGGACTATAAATGGTTTTGTATAGGATGCTTAAGTGGATAAGTAGATGTATTTAAACTTTGAAAAATTACTTATATGTTAAGTGTCTTTGATGAAATAGTTTATTATTATATGAAGTTGGAAACTTTTGAATGGCAATCAGAAGTAGCTTAAGACTTTAATTTGGTTTGAGTTAAGTAATTCTATTTATGATATTTTGGGTTGCTCTTGCATTATGATTATGAAAATATTTAATAGCATCAATTATTTGACTCAAATGTTTGAAAAATATTTTATTATTTGATAAATAAATTTATTGTATGAATTTTTACAACTTGAATATTTTTGAAGTTATTTTATAAAAGTTTAAAACTTGAATATTTTATGGATTAAAACACAAAGGATTTTTCATTATATTATACAAAATGTACTTATAAAATTCTTTATTAATTGTTTTACAAAAATCAATTTTCGATTGTATAATGTGTTAAATGCTTTATTAAGTAAATTAATGCAAGCCATTATGTTATTAAATAATTCTTATATGATTAATTGAATGAAACATTTTGGCTTATTTGTTAGTGGTATTTTGATTTTGATTTTAAACAACCACGGTCAATATATTAGTTTGTCTAGACTAGTTAGTGTTTTGTTTAGAATGTGCATGTGATATGATTCTATTATTAGTTAGGTTATAGGGGGTATGGACGACATTATATAACATGAGTAACTTAAATATTGTTATTTGTTTCATCATTTATATTTGATGAAATATAATTTTAACATGTTCTTTTATAAAATTTGTGAACATTAAACTTTTATTTATTTTGAAAAATTACTCAAGACTATATTTTTGTATGATATTTGAATGAAGAATATGCAAGTCCTTTTATGCATTCGAAAGTAAATAAATTCATGCATATGTTATGGATGGTTTATACTTACTAAGTTTATGGCTTACCTCTCACTATTTAATTTTTCTAGAATAAGTTAGATTAGTAGGTATGATGGCTTGACTTGGAGGATGGTATTGAAGATTTTTTTTTTTATTTATGTTATAGACTATGAAGGATTTTATATTGCACTTTTTGCATTCCTAAAATTGTATCTTGGAGGTTATTTTGATATTTTATTTTAGTTTTCATTATATTATGGTTTTTAAATTAGATTTAAAATTTTGTTTTAATAGTTTTTTTTAATAATGAAGTTTATTAATAGAAAAAGAAATTGTAATTGTAAGGTCTAGTAAATGCATATGAAATTGTGCATTCTAGTTTGACATGTATGATGTTTGTGGATTTGACACATTACAAGTAGTTATAATTCATGTAAAACAATTGGGATAGGTTCAATCTAGTTAATGAATTAAGATGGATCAACTAGAGTTTTGACACATGTTCCATGTGTACTAGAATTAAAGAAAATCTTATCTTTTTGGGTGCCTTAGAATCTAAAGATTGTTTTATGTCTATCAAAGATGAGATTTTAAAGGTTAAATAAGGTGTTATTATTATTATGACATAAATAAGAACAAATAACTTATACTATTATAATGGTGGTATGATTACTGAATCAATAACTGTAGTTCTAAATGAGAATGCAGCCTTAGAGATGACTAGCTCATGGCATATGTGTTTGGGATATATAAGTGAAAAAGGCTTATTAAGTTTGATGAAACAAGGCTTATTAAAAGTTTAAAAGGCTTGCAAATTAGAATTCTTCGTCATATTAAAGGTATTTTAGATTATGCTCACTCTAATGTGTTAGGACCAATAAAGGCAACATTTTTAAGAAATATGTACTATTTTATTTTATTTTATGACTTTTAAAGAAGAGTTAAGGTGTATGTGATAAAGACTAAGGCACTAATTATGGCACCGATCCTTTTCTAATAGTGTATGAAGATTAATGTATTATACGATACTTCATAGTAAAAAATATACCGCAACAGAATTATGCGGTGGTACATATTATGTGTTTTATTTTTACAAGATTTTACTATATTTTTACTCTTGATATTTTGCTAATTTATCATTTTTTGTTTCAATTTGGTAAGCTATTATTAATTTTAGTTATTTTTATGTAGGAGAAAATAAATTCATAAAAGAATACAATTTAAAGAAAAAAACAAGTTTTAAAGTGTATGGGAAGATGTTGGACAAAACTACAACATCATGGCTTCTAGTTGCCAAAGCTACAGTATTGCTATAGAAATTATGAATAGTTTTATGCTACAATAGAGTTGCTATAGTATTATACAACATTGAAAATAGTAGCTCCAAAGGTACAGCATAGTCTGAAATTTATAAAACAAAAAATAAGGATAAAAAAGAATTATGCCTTTTAATAAAGATATATATATATATATATATATATCCTTTTAAGTTTAAGAAGAGAGCCACCAAAAGAGAAGCAAAATAAAGAAAAAGAACAAGAACTTAATAAGTATGAAGAAAAGGGAAAAAAATTTTATTATCTTGGCTTGCAATTCAAATTTGATTTCTTTTTTTATTTTTGTTGTTAAGGATATTTAATACAATGAAGAGGATGTTATTTTTTTAAATCATGAATTAAACTTATTTTCTAAGGCTATGACGCAGCCAACTATGATGTTATGACTTTTATTTATTTAATATAATTAAAATTTATCTTCCTTAGTTGAGTATTCTACACTTTCTTAATATTCTAGATAACTAACTACTATTTAAATGATTTGGAATTCATAATAAAACCCTAGAAAAGGAGATTTATAATTTAGTTTTTATGTTAAATGTCATAAAGTCTATGTAAGATAAGAATATACTTGCATGATTTATGTAATTGTTGTGTAGACCTATAGTGCTTAATGCATTTCTAACTATTCTAATTCACATAAACATATAATGAGTTGATATTCTAAAATAGTTTTGTTATAACCCTAAAAAAATTTAACGAATAATCATGATATTCTTGTTTATTAACTATGAATTTATGTTTTATTTATTAAAAACAGATGAAGTCTTAGCGGATTAATTTTAACAAAATCAAATGTCCTTAAACTCTCTCTATTTAGTTACTCTCAATTTATTTATATTTGCTTTAGTTTACTTGTTAGTTATTTTTAGTATAAACTATCTTTTCATTTACTTCATTTAGATAAAATTAGGATAATTTAACTCAACATTTAGATTGTGAATAATCAATCCTCGTGGGAATGATATTTACTTATCATGTTATTATTTATTCACAATAGCATGCACTAGCATTTACATGAATATTTTCAATAGCAGTATAAGCTTAAAGTTATTAGAAAAGGTTTCGCGTATGTTGTCTAATGTTGGTTTAGGCTAAAATAGTGACTTTTGCATTGATGACCATCAACAACTATTGTAAAGAAAACTTAATTATGGATATGGTTTGGAAAAGCTGTTAATTATTATGACTCTTTATATGTTCTTGGTTCTTCTATTTATTATCATACGAGAGTTTAAGTTTGATCCTAAAACCAAGAAAATTATTTTCATGCAAAGTACATTAAGGGTGAGGGGATATTGCCTTTGGTCTCTAAATTTAAGAAAAATTGTGATTAGTATAGATGTTACCTTTGATGAATCTATCATGTTAAAGAAAATGAAACAATAGAAGAATGCCAATGGTATTGTAAACTACTCAAAATAGGTAAAGTTTGATGTAACTATCATTCCAACTAGAATTATTGAAATATATGATGATACCTCTATGATTGAAAGGTTAACAAAAATGAATAAGAAGTTTTCACTCAAAAGCCTTAATAGCAACAAGAATTAATTGCAATTATTAGGACAAGACTTGATATTTGTAGACATGTTTGATGTCTTGATATGGTAGCCTTTACACTTTTAATTGTAGATGATGATATTCCTTCTACTTATAAAGAAGTAGTAAGATGTCTAGAAATTGATTAGTAGAAGAATGCTTTGAATGAAGAAATGCAGTCTCTTTGGAAAAATGAAAACTAGGAACTAGCATAAGCATCAAAGAATGAGAAAGTAATTGTGTGCAAATTGATATATACTAAGAAAAATAGATTTTCTAATAGAAATAATGTTCTTTACAAGGCAAGATTGGCGGTTAAGGATTGTGCTGAAAATGAAGGGATTAACTATAAAGATGTATTTTCTCCAATTGTTAAACACTTTTCCATTGGATTTGCTTTGGCCTTATTACCTTAATTGGATTTGGAACTAATTTAACTTGATGTAAAAGTTGTAATTTTACATGGTGATTTAGAAGATGAAATCTATACGACTTAGCCAAAAACATTTAAGGTTGCTAGTAATAAAAATTGAATTTGTAAATTGAAAAGACTGCCTTATGATTTGAAACAATCTTCAAAACAATGGTACAAACTATTTGATTGGTTCATGATGAGTTAGAAGCAAATGGATAGTAAATTTGATAATTGTATGTATTTTCATAAGTTATGAGATAGGTTTTTCATTTATCTACTCTTCTATGTTAATGATGTCTACTCTGTGAACGTAAAACAAATTGAAAAGTTAAAGACTTAATTAAATAAAGAGTTTGAGATGAAAGATCTAAGCGAAGCCAAAAAGATTTTTGGTATAGAAATGAGCTAATATAGAGGGCAAAGGCAAGGTTTATTTGACTCATAAAAGCAATATTTCAAAAAAGTATTACAACATTTTGGTATTAATGATAAGTCAAAACCTTTGCGTACCCTTCTATTCCTTATCTTAAGTTGAGTGTATCATTATTTTTAATTACAAATGAAGAGCAAGAATATATGTCAAGTGTTTCATATTCTATTACAGTTTGTTAGCATAATGTATTCAGTGGTGTCTATGAGGCTCGACATTTGACATGTAATTGGAGTTGTGAGTAGGTATATGTATGATCCTAATAAAAGATATTAGCAAGTGGTGAAATGGATTCTACAATCTATCAAACACTATAGACATTTGACTAGATTTTGAGTAGGATGATGAATGTGATTAGTATTATATTACTTATGTTGATTTTGATTATGTAGATGATTGGAATAAATGTAGATCTACAATTGATTATGTATTTACCTTTGCAAAGGCACTAGTAAGTTGGAATTCTACTTTGTAGTCCATAATTGCTTTATCTACAAAGGTAGAGTTTATGGCAATTATAGAAGTTATAAAGAAGCTATTTAGTTACAACGATCACTAGAGAAGTTGAAAATTGTTCAAGAAGATGTCAATATTTATTCTAACAATCATAATGCTATTCTTTTAGCGAAGAACCTAGTATATCATGTTTGAATGAAACATATTGATATTTGATATCACTTTGTTCATGAGATTATTGGCGAATGAATAATTTTGATTAAGAAGATTAAAACTATTGAAAACACTTTAGATTTGTTAACCTAGGTGATGACAGCAATCAAGTTCAATCATTGTTTGGATTAGATCAATATCCTGTAAATTTGATCACTTCATTTGCGCATTTAAAAATGTTGATTTTGACAAAGTATACCAAAACCAAAATTTTGGATAAGATTGACTAATTAAATCAAGGTTTTAAGTTTGGCTTATAAAAAAAGGAAAAATAATTATTTTTATACATATCAAATTAGGGAACTGCTGTGATGCAATAGGTGTACCATATATCCTCTAATAGAAAACTTGAAACGATAATATAAAATTTGAAACAAATAACATAAAATTTGAAACAGTATAAAATTGTAATTTAAAATGTGAAATGAAAAATTTAAAATGCTTAATGAAAAATTTGAAATATATAATAATATACTTGAAACACCAACAAAAAATTTGAAACGACCAATAGACAACTTAAAACATTTGAACGTATAATTACATATATGAATGATAGACAATCCCATGAAATTGTAATCTTAGCTGTGTCCATTTTGTGAGAGTCTAAATTTATTTATGACTTTTGAGTTTATATATGTATATATATTTGGATTCTTTTTTCTTTTATGAGCTTTACAATTTAGCCTAATTTTATTATTACTTTATTTAAAGATAGTGAAATTTTTAAGGTCTCTCAAGGACATAAGTATTCATATTGAATCTCCTTAAAGATTATATTTTTTTAATTATTCTATTTGGTGGTTTTTGGCTTTATTTGTATTTTGCTTTATACTTATTATATTTCAATAGCTATAGTTTAATAGTTTTATTTTAGTTAAATAAGCTTCCCTTGTATAACAGTTAGTGGTGAAGGAATAAAAGTGGATGAAGCCAAAGGGAAAGCCATCCATGAATGGCGAACTCAGAAATTAATTACAAAGTTCGAAGCTTTCATGGTCCTGCAATGTTTTATAAGCAATTCGTGAAGAATTTTAGTATCATTGTTGCATCATTCACTGATTGTTTGAAGCGGAAGCAATTCCTATGGACAGATAAAGCAGAGCAAAGTTTCGCACTTTGCAAGGAGAAACTATCAAATGCACCAGTTATTTTACTTCCTGAATTTGACAAGAATTTTGAAGTTGTCTGTGATGCTTTAGGAATTGGTCTAGGAGCTGTTTTGTCGCAAGAAATGAAACCTATAGCATTCTTCAGCGAAATGCTAGTCAGGCCGGACAAAGATGGTCAACACGAGCAAAAATTATAACACGAGAAAAAATTATCTGCGGTTAATCGATCAACATAATTATAGAAGCCGCGTTTCATACAGAGATAATTTATATTGAATACAAATCACCAAGCTCTCACTTTTCTAAACTATTCTTCAAAGTTGAGTAGTATGCATGCACGTTGGATCTGTTACGGAAAGTATGCCTCTCAGTCAACGATCACAAGTAGAAAAAGATTGGGCCATTTCATGTCCTGCACAAGATAAACGATAATGTGGAAGATTTGTTTGAATTTTGTGGGCCTAAACGATTACCATAATCCACTCGGGGACAAGTTGTTTTCTAAGAGAAGAATAACTGATGCAGCAAATTGGGCAAAAAATCAAGACTCCAATTTCGCCTTGGGTCCAATTTCAACTGACGAAGCAATCACGCAAAAAAATCAGCACTAATTCCAACGTCGGTGCAATTTTCTACAGTTAGGGCTTTGCTTTCAATATTCAGCTCTTAAAAGTCTAGGCATGATATTAGAATTCAAATTTCAGTTTGACAATCACTTATTGACACACACTTGATTAGGTTTATTTTATTTGATTTCAATATGTTAGCAATTTGCACTTTTTAATTCAACCAAGGGTAATATAAATTATTTGTTACTAAATTCTCTTTTGAGAATTTTATTATTTCTACATCTCAATTCTTGAGAACTTGAACTAAAACGACATCTAGTAAACATCTTACTTCCGTTGTGTCATTTTTACTTGTGCTAAAAGTTAGCATCAGGTAACTATCAGACAAAATCATACAAGTTAGATTAGGTATGTATCAAATAGTTTAACTGTTGTAATTTTAAAATTAAATTGAAGTAGAATAGTTACAGATTGTAAACTTTAAGGATTATATATCTCACAAAACTTATATCACTTTTCTATATTATTTGATGAATGCATTAAATCACTTTTATAATACAAACTATATAACTTACTGCTCTTCTATTGACGCTATTCAATAATTTCACATATAAAATTTGAGCTATCAAAACTACAACTGCACATCTCAGCATATCAGCAGCTCCTTTTCTGACTCAGCACGTCATTTGCTTCATCAAAACTTTGCCTTGATCCTTACATCTGATTCTAAATCTTGCCAAACATAGACCTATGTGATTATTTATCATTTTTATTGACTTTCATTCACCGCTTACAAGTGCTAGAAAAAAGAGTTGTCGACACAATTCACTTCTCGCAAGAAGGAAATTATACTATTTCCAAACATAAATTCAGGCTTCACATCATGGATGATGAGCATGAAAAAGTCAAGTGGTAACTACAGAGTTAGAAATGGAGGGAGTGGTATATCCATAGCTCCTTCCAGCATCAAGATCACAATTTTCATGCAAGGACGAAGACTTGGATCGTCTTGAATACACAACAGTCCAACTTTCACCATTCTTTCTAGGGTTTGCATGTCTACTTCTTCTTCCTCTCCAACAAGCTTGTTTGACTCTCCGGCCACAAAGCAATTATACACCCAAGTTGAAAGCAGCACTTCGTCTGCAGTTAAGACATTCACTTCAAAATTGCTTCTGCAACATACAATCTCCAACAACAGAATTCCAAAGCTATAAACATCAGATTTCACAGTTATTAGGCCACTGTTTTGCCATTCTGGCGCCATGTAACCTCTACTCCCTCGCACTTCAGCTACGATTCCCGTTTGATTTGGCATCAAAAGCTTTGCTAATCCGAAATCGGAGATCTTTGCATTCCAAGAATCATCTACAAGAATGTTTCGGAGCTTGATGTCGCAGTGAATTATTTGGACCTCACATTCTTCGTGAAGATAAAGTATCCCTCTTGCTACGTTCAGCGCAATATTCACTCTTTCTCTCCATGGAGGACGGCTTTCCATGTCAAACAAGAGATTTTCAAGAGAACCTTTGCTCATGAATTCATAAACAAGAAGCTTCTTGGAGCTCTGCATGCAAAAACCAAGCAAGCGAACCAAGTTTCTGTGATGAGTTCGGCGAACCGCTGCCATTTCTGCTTGAAACTTTCTTTCTCCTTCTTCCACAGGATTTTCTAATCGCTTCACAGCAATTATCTTGTTATCGGATAAAGCTCCTTTGTAAACTGCCCCAAAACATCCTCTTCCCAGTTCTTCCTCAAAACCATTTGTAGCTTGCTCGAGCTCAGGATAAGAAAATGACTGTAAAATGAACTCTTGCGTTAGACCTAGATTTGAGTTTCCTCGAAGCTTTTCATATCGATTTACTCGAAGCTTGTATACAAGCAAAGTAGAAATTGCAATGAGGAAACACAAGAGCGTTATAGAACCCAAACTAGCTCCAAGAACTGTAATCAGTTTTTTCCTGTTATCATCCACAACTGTTTCCTTTGCAGCTGGTGAAGCAATGGGCGGGATAAAATTTCTAAGAACTGTCCCAAAACTGGACTTGATAAACAGCGTAGCTAACGGATTTTGATCTATTTTTGCATACCAAAGTGGAAGTTTGAGTTTACTGCAAGTCATGTTCGAGTAAAGAGCAGCTGCACAGTAGCAGTCGGATAGACACGATTGGCTGCAATCGTTTCTATTCACCGGTAACTTAGCATAAGCCAAGCCTCCCAAACTTGTAATCTTTAAGTCAGTAATGCGGTAAAACTCTGCTGGGTCCTTCCTTTTACAACCTTCTTCATCACTGAAGTTCCTGTAACAGCCCAGAAACTTCATCCCAGGGCTGATGAAATTAAACCCAGGAAAGCAGTGACAATCAACTTTAGTGCTGTTGTCGGTAGAAGCAGAACAGAAGCTATTGAGACCACAAAAACCTGTCACAGCACATTGGTTCTGCAATGCAGACCACTCTATGATAAGATTAGAGTAACCTGTGATATTAAACCTATGCGAGTACAGCCTCAAAATCCCATCAGGATCAAGTGTTACACGATAAATCACAGTTTCGTTCACACCCTTGACTGAATGAGATCTCTCGGCTATAGTTCGTTGAGTTTTATAACTGCTGACAAATTGCAAAACACCACTCGGACTGAGATTTAGCATCGAATAAAATTCCGTTCCGTTACTGGCCCAATAAGCCTCCGTATCCTGCACTACAGGGTTTCTGGGATACAAACCAAGATTCCCATTTTGCACAATCAGCTGAAACCGTCCAGTTGACCTATTGGTTTGAGATACACTAGAAAACAGTTTAGACCCTACAGACAGATTCTGGCCTACCAATATTGTATCAGTCCAATTGCTGAAGCTCGACCAAATGATACGAGAGACGTTGTTGTACAGCACGAAGTTACCGGAATCGAGCATGGAAGCGAAAAAAGCAGGCCCATCAAAGCGATCAGGTGCAATGACTTTTTCCTGGCTTTCTTCGCTTTTTAAAGTAAGCTTACCCCCCATTGTTAATGTCAGTGTAGCATTTGATGACACAGGTGGATCATCTCGATTTGCAGTCCAAACAATTGTATTGTCATAAGTACCGACTAACAAGATTCCTACAGAAAAGCCGGTGCCTTGTTTGTAGAACCCAAATTGAAATCGGCCGGAAGGTGAGTTCCATGTACTCGGTTCCCTGGTAGAAGATAACGAAGAGCCTAGGCTTATTGATGTTGGCATATTTTGTTGTTGAGAAGTAGTAATTTCCAAAATGGTGAAGAGCACTACTAAAACAAGATATGCAGAGGCCATGAGATAAACTAAGACCACTAAATCTGATTGCTGTTTCTTCAATGGTTAAGGCTTCTCATTGAAGAAGAAGAAGAATTAAACTAAGGGTATTCAGTAGTCAAGAAATCTACTGCAAAGAGAAAAAATAGCAAGATTTGTGCATTGACTGACTTGCCGTGTGGAAACATCTAAAGTCAAAGCATGTAATTTTGTCTTTTTTACCAGAGTAGAAAAATAATTTCCAACTGAACCCACATAGATAAAGAAAATTTAATTAGTTTAATTTCCTACCGTAAATGGTTATTGACATGAGTTCATGAAGCAGAAAGATCTAGAATAATTTGGGATTGTTTACAATTGAAGTAACTTAGCTTCAAAGTTCCTGTGGGATAAAAATATAAGTTGTGAAATATTAGTAGAAAAATAAATGATTCATACTAAAAATTAGTGTATTAACAGTTTTCAATTTGATTTTCAATGTTTAGTGAAAATTAGTATGTCTTATCAAACATAATCTTAGTCTTGGTTTGACGTAAAGATGTGCTGTGGTAACTTTCACAGTTGTGAAAAAACACTAAAGATTAAATATTATTGTAGAAAAATGAGTCTTCTTACCTTATATAACTACCTTCATAGTGTTAATTAATAATTACTGTATATTTTTGGCAGAACGTTTTAGGTGCTATTATATCATCGATGTTTTTGATGCGCATCCAAGTAAAATGAGGATGTTGAAACAATTAATTTGACAATTCATTATATATTTAGTTAAATAAATATATACAAAGGGCATAATAAAAATGTTATAAAGCATTAACAAATAATTTTTTAATATGTTAAATTTTATCCCAAAATCTTATAACTCACCTAAAGTATAGCATGTTAACTGTAATATACTTAGACGTTAAAAAATTTAAATTTGATATTATACACTGTTGTTTATTAATTTTATTTCACTGTTTGGTGTTAAACTTAAATTTTATATATATATATATATTGATTTTATATTTAATATTAATTATTTCTTAATTGTTAAGTAAAGTGATAAAATCAAAATTTTATTTTATTAATTTAGTTTTATTGATTTTGGAATCCACCAATAATTGTTGTCACACATTCTTTCATTAATGTATATGATACATGTGTTACATATAAATAAAAATGAGATTTTAAGGGAGGAAGAAGGGAAAATTCAGTCACTTCTTCACGTAGTGTAGAGAAAACTTTCCTTATAATTTTAAGTAAAGGGATAAAATCAAAACTTTATTTTATTAATTTAGTTTTAGTGATTTTGGAATCCACCAATAATTGTTGTCCCACATTCTTTCATTAATGTCTATGATACATGTGTTACATATAAATAAAAATGAGATTTTAAGGGAGGAAGAAGGGAAAATTCAGCCACTTCTTCACGTAGTGTAGAGAAAAATTTCCTTATAATTTTAAGGCAAAGAGAAGGAAAAAGAAAAAGAAAAGAAGGAAGAGAAAGAGGAAAATTGTTTTCTCTTGTGTTTTCTTTTGTCTTAATTGCAACTAATATTTTTTTAATTGTAGAAAAATTATTCAACGCTTGTTGGAGTTATTAATAGTAGTATTTCATCTTTATTCAAGTCTCTTAACACATAAATTGGAAATATCATCAACAAACCGGTGTGTGGATATGTTTGGAGACACCTAGAGGCAGTTTGCTTTTTTGAATTTACAATTGGGGTATATTTCCTATATCCTTTGTTATTTTATTTTAAAATTTTGAAAGTTTGTATAATTTTAGTTTCGATCCTTCGAAAATTTTTTTCCACAACTATATGACTATTGTTACTTTAGCAGTGAAAACTATTTCACAATAAGAACAATAAGAAAATGTCTTGACAATATTTAAGAAAACACTATCTAAGTTTACGAAATTAGAAATTACAAACTTATAATTTTTATAAAATTGTTTTTCTTTATAGATCACAAAAGCAACATAAAACAACTTGGAAAACAAATGAACCAAGGAATCAAAATGCATACTCTCTTCTTTCTCGGCATAAGCAATGGCTAATGTATAAAACAAATAATGCACACATATATAGTAATAGCCTAGCCTTTAGTACATGTGATTTTGTTTCTTAAAGCAAAAAGGAATGCATTTTTCTAAATAGAAAGAAGTCTTTCCTAAATAGAACTTTATTCCTTCAATAGTTCTTTTTTCGTTTTATTTGCAACACATTTTCCAACATAAATTTTCTAATTATGTATGAAGATCAACATTGTCTAATATAACTAGAAAATTGAAAATGGGTTACCTGTTTTTAACGATCAAGCGAACCTTTTCATTTTAACATTGTGAATTTTTTATTTTAGAATAAATCAAATCTCGCAAGTAGGACTCAAACCTATGACCAACCAGTTAATAGCTGACCACTCTACCACTGAGCTATTGAGGAACTATGAGAGATTCTCTCTCATAAAGTTCAATTCCCATTCTACTTTAGCCTCTAGGGGAGATCTTTGGTGCAGACAAAACTTTTATAAGTTTTTAAAGACTCTTCATCCTTGGTTAAGTATTCGAGCCACTGGGTGGATGAATGGCATGAAGGACTGGCTGGTCAATCCTCTAGAATGTTCAAAATGTAGCTAACGACCAATTCCACCATGGCTGACAACACTAAATTAACCCAGTGTAAGTTCAATAAACCTTAAAAACATTTAGAAATATCTTATAAAATACTTACTTAAGGACTTTTCATAATAGAGAGGAGGCTAAACATCATAGTTAGAATATACAAATGAAAATCTGACTATGACAAATCAAAATATATAAACAAAAATCCAATCCACTAAACAAAAATTAGAACTTTACAAGTAAAGTTCACTAAGTCTTACAACATTCAAAAATTCTTATCATAAAAAATTTCTTAATTTTCTTACAGAACACACCTTCTTGCCATGCCATATGCCAATGCACAAAATACAATTATATTTATCATATACTTTGTTTGCTTACAAACAAACTTATTAATCATCACACATAATATAGATATAAACAAATGCATAAAAAAATATCACTATTTAGAATCTTTTAAAGCAAATGTTAAGTCTTCTTACATGCAAAGATATCCTTTATACAACTATGTATACAAAACTACAATCATGCTTGTTAAATACTTTGAACATAATACAAACCAATAACATTAAATACAAACATATATATGAAAATACTTTCATAATAAATATACATACACAAATACATACACAAATATAATATGTTTATTGTGATTCATTTAAAATAAAAATCAAGTTTACTTACATGCAAACATATCATTGAACCAAGCATATATACAAAATACAATCAATATCATAATACACAAGTAAAATCATGCTTGTTTAATACTTTTGACCATAATACAAATCAGTCACATTAAATACAAACACATATTCAAAAATATACTTTCATAATGGAAATATATACACAAGTACATACATATAAACATACAAAAGTATATATTGTATAGTTATTTATAGATAATTATTTTTGTGTTTCATGAAGGGTAAATGCAAAATATAGAAAATAATAAGATGTTTTAATAATAAGTTATAACTTTGGGTTAAAATAGATAAAAAGGAGAAAAACCAAGGACTAAGTGGAAAATTTACCTTAAGTATAAATTTAATAGGTTAAGTTTTTTTTAGAGATTTTGCTATTTTTGGAGGAAGAAAGAGACAAACAAAAGAAAAAGAAAAAAATAGGAAAAAGGAATAAAAATTGTAAGTTTTCTTTGTCTTTTATATATGTTCTTAGTAATAAAAATCATTATTAATTTACCATGCGATTTTGTTATATATGTTTCATAAAATATGAGGATTACCATTTTATAATCAAATTGTGATGCTTAGAATTTAATTTTTGATAATTAAGATATTAAAGATTACTATTTGTGTGGAGATAATAGAAAAAAGAAAATTTTTGCAAAAATGATGTATGACAGTAGCTAAGTCTGTGAATTTTATAAAATTATGTGTTATGAATTTATCAAAGATGATTTATGTAAATAAACTAGACATTTATATGTTATTATAAATTTTTTCATTAAAAAATATTAAGTTTATAATTTTTAGTAATTTTTTGAATTTGATCTTAAGATTTTAAAAACTATTGATTTTTTTAGAAAAGTTAAATGACAATTTTTTTAGTTAACAAATCATTTTGAAAAATTATGAGATTTTTCATATTAATATGTCTATTATATCATATTGAAATTTTAATATCAAATTTTTTATCTTTGAATTGTTATGGAATTTTGAATGAATAGCTACTTGTTGATTTCAGTTTGGTAAAATTTAAAATTTTAAAAATGAAATTTGTTTAAAATAGTTAGAGAACAAATTTAGACCAAATTTTAGTACCTTACTTTTTATGTCTCTATTATCTCTAAAAATTTTTATAATATTTGGTAACGCATTATAGTTTGTAAGAATCAAAGATTAGAGATTACTTAATATATTTTTTTAATACTGTTAGGATAAATGATCATGTTTGAAGTATGAAAAGATTTGGTTTTATAAGAGTTTAGAGATTAATATTTTTATTTAACCTTATATTATGTTTTCTAGATATTATGTTATAAATTCATTAGAAAATAATATCGTTTGAAGTATAAGAAAAATTCATAAACAACAAAAGGTTAGTTTCAGCAAGTTTAAAAATATTGAGCTATTAGACAAATTAAATAATATAAGTTGTATTATTAAGATCTAATGAGTTATATTATGCTTTGTGGTAGGGTATACATGCCTTATGAATGCTAATTTTTAATTATAAGTTAAAGTTCTTAAGTTAGCATTTGTTGTGATTGTTAATAGGTAAGTATTTTAGATTTTTCAAAAAGAAGTACAATAAATTTATTTATATGTTTGATTCTATTTTAAAAGTATTTATTAATATATTATATTATAAAAGTATTGATTTTCATATTTTTATGTGTTATGTGATTGTTCATAATGATGTAATTATATATGTAATGCTTATAAGTTATAAGCATATTGATGTTGAAGTATGAACATATGCATTCGATTTTAAGTGATAAGAAAGTGATTTTTTTTAAGAAAAGTGTTTATGAAAGTTAAAATTTGTGTACTAGGATATTGAGCTTAATTACCTACTTAGTAGCCAATTATACGTATATAGGGAGTCTTTATAAATGTCACCATTCTTTTAAGTTTGATATTATTGTTAAGTATTCTGTATGATTAAGAGAGACCTTTGAGGGTACCTTTCGATATAGTGTATCTTCACATTCGTGTGAAGATTTATTTATGCATATGGAAGAATTAACTGCTGATCAAGTTAAAGGATTAGTTCTTATCTTTGTTAATGACATACTGTATGGCATTGGCATTGATTGAGATTTAACTTAATTGACACTTAGTAGAACTTATAATATATCATGAATGGGTGATATTGGTTAAATTAGTGATAAATAGTATGTGAAGTCCTAGTAATAATTGAAGGGAGATATTTTTAGTAAATTTTGAAATAAGCTTACAAAGTGTTTAAGTAATATAAAACTTTTAAAATGACCATGGTTTCATCTCATTGCATATTATGTACATGCATTATAGATAAGTATGTATGCATTTTTTATACATGAAAAACTAATATACTTACTGAACTTAGAATTTATTATAATTTATTGTAATTCCTAAATAATTAAAGATTTAAGTGCACAGTGGATGAATTTGGCAAAGTTTTATGGTTCCTTAGGTTTAATACATTCAATGTTATTAAATTTCGTAAGTTGTTCGAAAAGAGTTTTTTTATTAAGCAATATCATAAAGTTATATAAATTAAATTTTAACATCTCCACATAATTTAAACTTTGTAAGTTAAAAAAAAAAATTAACTTCAAATTATTTTGAATTTAGAAACATGGCAGTTTGTTATTAGAGCTAATGTTGTGATTCGTAAACTCTAAGTGATGATATAATTATTGAATGTAATGGTTTGAGATTTTGCAGATTCTAAATAATGATGTAATGATTAAGGCAATGGTTTGAGATTCTTACATATTATAAATGATTAAAATTAAATTCTATTGACATTAAGATAATAATTTCAAAGTTTGATATTTTTAGACTTTAAATGATTATATAATGATTGGATGTAATAGTTTGGAGATTTTTTGTACATATTATGTAGTGATACAATAATTGAGGTATAGTAATGATTGAAATTAGATTCTTTTGACATTAAGATAATAATTTCAAGATTTGAAATTTTGCAAACTCTAAGTAATGACATAATAATTGAGGCAATGATTTGAGGCAACAATTTGATATTCATAAACACTTGGATTATTGAATATTGATTCTGTTGGTATTAGGATGAAATTTCATAATTTGTTGTAAAGTTTGAGATTCTATATATACTACGTAGTGATATAATAATTGAGGTAATGATTTGAGGTTCCTAGACATTGGGAGTGATTCAAATTTGATTTTAGAGATTAAGATAAAATTTTATGATTTATTACAAGATTGGAAATTCTATAGACTGTACAATTGATTGGAATTAAAGTTTAAAATTTTATAGACATTAAGATAAATAAGGAAACCAAGATTTTAATTTCATAGAGTTTAAGATATGATATAATTATTGCAATGAAGGTTTATGATTTTATAAACTCTTAGGTGTATTAGTTAAAGTGAACCAAGCAAAATATCAAATACTTTGGGTTGTATACACATGTATTTATATGTAATTATATTTTGTTTGTGTCATAGTAAGAGGTTAAACTTGGAGTATTGGCATGAAAGTAAATATTTCTATGAATTGAGGTTTTATAGATGTTAAAAATCAAGTTGACTTTAAGTGTTGTTATTGAAGATTGTGTGTAAGATATGACTAATGTGATACAACTATAACTCCTAGTAACTAACCTTAAAACCAATATTAAGGTAAACATATTAAATGTAATAGAAAACGTTTAAGAAGTTTTAACCTTCATTTTCTTGAATGCTTGGTGAACTCATTAGTTTATGAATAATAGATTCAAAATCTGGAAGATAAATTCCATCAATTTCATGGATAGTATTAAATAGTTAGAAGGTCACAAGTATTAGCCATTAATATAAGATAAGCAATAAGGCCCAAAATATCAATAACATTAAATTGATACATTTCAAAGAACTTATCTATGATAAGTATTTTCTCCAATCTTTAAGAGATGTTAAAGTAGTTAAATGGTATAAGCAAGTGTATGGTCAAAAACATTGAAGTTAAGGCATGATGACCTTAAGAAATGACAATTTAATTTGTTCTTATTTTGGGAGTATAATAAAGTTTCTTCTAAGATTATTGATTCATGTTTTAGGTTAAAAGCAAGATCTTAGAAAAGCATTTTTTTTTTCAACTTGTAGAAGACCAAAATAGAAATAGAACTGGTGAACAAACTCAAGTAGAATTATAAAAGGACTATGCAAGATATTGAGGCTTCTAATTGGGTCATGAAAGATATTTTTGCCTTCTTTTTATGATTATTTATGACTTATGAAAAGTTAGAGAAAGATTTAAGACTTTTATTTTAAAGTTATGTGTTATTACTAAGTATGAATTTTATGACCTTAGTGAAAAGAGTTATTCTAGTTATATTAGTTAATTTTATTAAGTGACTTTCAATTATAGGTTTATTTGCTAGTTTAGTTGATGATTAAAAATAAGGCTCAGATTTTATTAAGTTATAATCATAAGTATTAAGGAATGCAAATTTTAAATTTAAGAGATTTATATCGATTGATTAATAAATATTAGAATTCATTGATTGAAAAGAAAGCCTAAGCTATAAATACAAGAGATTGCTGTGAGTGTTTACTTATATGTTCTTTTAAGAGAGGATTTTTAAAGAGATTGGAGAAGCTTTATAAAGGAAAATTCATGATTAAAGGTAAATTATCATTGATTTATTTTGTTTGCTAGAAAAGAGTAATGCATGATATTAGAAGACTATAATATCATAAAAATCTATGCTAATAGGTTTTAGTACGAAAATTTTAAAATTTTCGTACACATTGATTTTGAATCTAACTCTTAAAAGTATTATATTAAACATTTAAAGGAGTGTTTTAAAATTTAGTTTGCTCAAAACCTGCTTGTATACACTTTTTAATGATTTTTCAAATTTGAGTTTGATATGCTGAAATTTTATGGTTTCATCCAATGGTATAAATTGAAAAATTAATTTGACATGTCTATGTTTTCTAAAATTCATTAAATTTATTATGCCATTTTAGTTAGATATCTAGTGTAATTATGAAATGTTTCATAATCTTAAAAATTAAAGATGATTTGTTATGAATTTTTGAAATACATATACTCACTACTTCATAATTGATAATTTTATGGGGTATAAGTAAAGACTATTTTTTTTTTTTTGTTCACTTTATGAGGTAATAAGGCTTTGACATTTTAATAGTATATGGCCCTTTATGTCAGCATAGACTTTACAAATTTTTAAAGTATTTTGTTACAGAAATAAATTATGAAAAATCATAGAGTAATTGTTAAAGTTTCTATGATTGGTATCCTTTGCAAAATTGTGTTGCTAATCTTGTTACAACGTCTAGTTTTGTTGCAACATGCAATGTTAGTTAATGTCAGTTACTAGTCATAATTGCAACACTACTTGCTTGTATTTTAATAAATTTTACAATGAGAGAACTTTAGATTTTCTTATTATATTAGGCATTAGTGATATTTTTGTTAATTTAAAAAACTTAATTTGGAATATTTTTGACTAATAAAAGGAAAGAACAAATAAAATTCAATTTGAAAAATAATTCTTCTTAATTGAAAAATTATATTCTTTGATGGTTTAGAAAATAAAATCATACACAATTAAGGTTACAATTTTGCTATATACATGTGTTTGTTTTATGTTCATAGAGCCAAGAGAGAATGCAAAAGAGATTGCCTAGCAACTGTGTGTAATACCCTTCTATTTAAAATCAACCACATAAGATATAATCTGAATTTTTTTTTTTTTTACATAAAGATATATATATATATATATCATGGGTCAAGTATTAGAAAACAACCTAAATTTAATTTAAGTCAAGAAATATATTTATAACCAAAATAATTGATACATATATATATATATATGCGAAAGTTGGATATGTGTAATATCCTGGTTACACACATAATCCATAGTATGTAATTCAAAAATATAAGTCTACTGTACCAACGTATATATACATATACATATAGATACATATGCATAATTATGTATTAACACCAAAAATATCCCCATCATCAAGATACTAGCCTTGTTGACACCTCGAAGAGTTCGCATCCATATCCCGCGGCGTCACATTACTTGTAAAAACCACAATTTACAAATGGTGAGCGAAACAGCTCAGTAAGAAAATATAATATTCTAGTACATAATTTGTTTCCCTACCATATATACTATACAATACTGATGACGTAGAGGTTATTAAACTCATATCGCCTTAACATAATCTAACGAGATAAATACACTCCAATCATATACTCTGTATCACTATCCACATAATGTTCATAGTTATTTTATAGAATGCAAATAAATTTACATGCATTTCAAAATAAAAAACACATGATTTTTTTAACAAATTATAGACAAATATATGACCGGTCGTGCTAACACAGTTATGGATCGTGGCCACAAAGTAAATTCGCCCAACTCTCATCTATTTACACCACTCGTCTATCGGGCTAAGCATATATTTTACATATGACCGATCATGTAATCTGGCTATATCTAAGCCAGCGGGTGTGAAGGGTATCTGAATATTCGGATCCATAACTAATGTAGTTACACAATTAATACCACATGGCCTAAAGCCATGTAGTCATTTTTTGAAAATTATTGTACACTCAAACCATACATAATAAATGCCACATATGCGCACCTATACACACAGAAATGATAAATAGCGTCCACATTTCGATTTTATGTGCATATGAAATTCGTTCACATAATGAATGTATAATGCATTTGCAGATAGTGATACTTAGCCAAAAATTTATAACACTTCTATAATCACATACACTCGTAAATACCCAGTCTACCATATTCACTAGAATTTATTCATCATAATTATAATTTCTACTATCACGATAAATATATCGTATACTATCCAATATTAATGGATAACCACATCAACGCATCATTTATTAATAAAGAAAATTTACATAATAATTATAACTACTATAATTATTATGACAATCAACGTGCAACATCCTCAATATTACAATCTATTCTAAATTCTATTAACCACGTTCCGATCACACGGCTATAATAATAATTCATTTATGCATTCCAACAATTATATAAAGTATTATACATACATAACACATCAAAATATTTCTAAATCTCCACAATAATAACTA
The DNA here is from genome assembly GCA_032402905.1 of Khaya senegalensis. NCBI lineage: Eukaryota > Viridiplantae > Streptophyta > Magnoliopsida > Sapindales > Meliaceae > Khaya > Khaya senegalensis. The sequence continues at coordinate 6,942,916 of CP135536.1, forward strand.
AAATTACTATTTTACCCTTCCTTCAAATTTTTTCCTCATTTTGTCCACCCATATCAATTCTTACTAATTTCATTCGCTCCCTAACATACCTACACACATTCAAACATACCATAACATATTAAAATATATCATTTAGAAGCTTGATAAATAGCACTTCAAATTTATCATTTTGCCCCTCTTTCTAATTTTCTTCAATTTTATACATTATTCTATACCCAATTTTGTCTAAACACCATCTCTAAATTCATTCCTACACAAATCAACCAACAATCATAAATTTCATAAAAGAAAATTATATTTCCTTACCTTTAAAATATGCCAATTGCTTGACTAAACCTTCCAATATCGCAAAACTACTTAAATCACTATTAAAAATCACTTTTCAACAAATTCATAAATTGAAACTTAGTGAAATCAAGAACTTTTACTGTCAAATTAAAACTCTCGACGCGTAGAACAATTTTTTCTTCTACAGTAACGCGTTTAATTGGGCGGATTAAGAGATTTTACTTGATTTTTGTCCAAAAATTTGAAAGAGAAAGAAAGAAGCATCTCACGGCAAGGAAGAAGAAAAAGTCAGTTTTACTTTAATTTTGAAAAGTTAGCCAATCTTATCCAAATTCATATTTTTAAAAATTATACTATTACCCAAAAATATTTTAAAATTTGCATTTAGCTCCTAAGAAAATTATGAGACTACTCAAACTATTTTTATATTCTTTCACTTTAGTCCATCAATTTTAATTACCACTTTTTCTTCTCATTCCTCGAAAAAAGACTATTTTACCCCTAATAAAGAAAATTGGTCACTTTGATCCTTTTTCATCCTTTATAGAGAAATTCACATCCTAATTCAATTCCACATTTTCGATATCTTATTTACAATATTTTCAAGAGTTCTGGGTGATCAAAATCTAGCAGAGTCATTCCGACCCTTGACGTAATGACCATTTTGCCCTTTTTAGCAAAATTATCCCTTTTGTCCAAAATAGAAATTTTGCCATTCTTATGGTTATAAAATCTATCTTTTCTTGTAACACACTCTATCATATTATTTTATATCCTCGACATCTAGCTTGGTCAATCAAAACTTTATCAAATGATGATTTTACCTTTTTTGTTTCCGACTTACTAAAAATATATCAACCGCGTCTCGAATTAAATTTAAACATACCAATATGATATTTATGAAATTCTAAGACTTTTTATGTGATAAAAACTCACTTTGGCCTCAATTTTGAGTGAAAAGACTATTTTACCCCTACCCGACAAAATAACTTATTTAATTGATTTTCACTCGGTGTCCTTCCAATAACTTCATAAAATATTTCCAAGGACGAGATAATAAAGATTATGGTTTATTATATCTGAGTGTCACACTGTATTGCCATAAGTTTTACTTCTTGTGTTTTTTAAGTTATTTCATGTTACTCTAGTAAGCTAAAACAAAAAATGATTTGAGGGATATTATGAGTTTGTGATATTTAGTTTCATAATCTTAGAGAAAATATTTCTAAGTATTGTCAGAACGAAGACTTGTGTTTATTGAAAGGAATTCAATAATAATTAGCAAAGAGATCTTATTAGATTAAGTTAAAGAGAGTTCAACACATTGAGAGAATGAGATCTTACTGAATAAGGCCATCTAAGAAAATTCAAGACTATAATGATAAATACAATGTAGAGTCTTTATTTTGTTTAAATTCATTAGTGCTTATAATTACTATTTTTTCGTGTTTTGTTTTGCTCTAAGCATGGTCTCATGGATGTAGGATTTAAAAATTCAAATCGCATTAAAATTTTGTGGTCTTTTTTATTTTTATGCATTGTGGTTATTTAAATTAATTAATTAGCAAAAAATTAATTAAATTTCATAAAATTTAATCTAAAAAAGTCTTTCAATTGGTATCAAAGCAGGTCACCAATTATTTGGTGAGATTCTTGATATTTTAACTTATTTTTTAGTGAAAATATAGACACTTATAGAGAAGGAAGATCTGTATCATGACCATTATTACTTGATGGCACAAAATACTCATATTGGAAGGTAAGGATACAAGCATTCATCAAATCTATAGATGAGAAGGTTTGGCAAGTAGTGACTCATGGGTGGAACTATCCTACTACAACTAATGCTGACAATAACAGAGTTCCTAAGCCTAAAGATACTTAAACAAGCGCAGAAGATACCTTAGCAAATTATAATTCCAAGGCGTTGAATGCAATCTTCAATGCATAAAGGCAAGAAAATTATCCACTTGTCATAATCTAAGACATCCATGTATTTAAGAAAGATTAAATCATAACTATCCACATGTCAAATAAGCATTTACTCAATTAATTAATAAACAAATAATTTATCTATTATTAATTAACATGAAATGTAGCCTTAATTATCTTCTTTTTAATCTACTGAATCATATTTATAGTATACCAAAAATTAACAAGAAAATTTTCAAAATTACGGGTGCTAATGTACATTATTTGAAAATTTTATTCAAAATTATATAATAGTCATTTTATTAAAATATTGAAACTATTTTAATTTTTATTAATTTAAAAAATATTATTAACTAATTTAATGATATATTTTATTCAACATCAGCCTATTAGCTATTTTATATAACTCTTTAGGTTTACTGTAAATTAGACATAAGCAAATACGAACTCATTTGCATCACTTTGGTATAACTTATTAGACCAAAGTTATCAATAATCATAAGTGTCCACTGACAAAGATATCATGATCCCCAGACATGATGAATGTATTTATGAATAAACCTATTATAGTTGCATTTATGTATAGTAAAGTTCCTATGCTATTGACTCTCGATTGAGTGCATGCTATGATGTTGTCAATCATACAAAGGATTCTTGTATTTGCTAAACTCATTTATAAAAATCACATACTCTAGTTAAAGATTTTATTCCTGCATGTTACAGTCATACCTAGAATCTCAAGCTCAATTATTTGAACCGGTTGATTTTATATTAATCATTACCTATCCCTATACGATAACAACACATTACCATTAAGCTTATTTCACTAAGTGTTGCTAGCATAGTGTGATATACACAAGTAAACAATGTGCTTCAGTATTGGGTAATCGTGATATTCTAAGTGAAAATAATACACTAGTATGGTTGTGTAACAAATTATTGATTGTGAATAATCACCTATGTGACTCATCCCATTTGGTTAGTTTAGTAATACATTCTTTAATTTATTACCCATATTCACACCCTTGTGACATGAGACTCATCATCCAATTATTAATATAATATACCAATCATTAGTAGCAATAAAATGTGCTAGTCATACAATGTCATTATCCCTGATGACAAAATCTCAATTAAGAATAAATTATGATGTATTTAAATCAAAAATTTTGTCCTCATAGCTATAACTTTTTATAGATATAGTTTTGACAAATAATACATTATGAGATCTTGTTTTGCATATAAATTAAAGAATAACAATTGAATAGATGAAAAATGATATAATTGTCATTATATTAATTATAAATAATTTTACAACTAATTGGTTCTAGGACATATTTCTAACACATACGATTATAATAAGGGTACTACATTTACTACATATAGAACTTATAAGTTCAGTTCAGGTAAAGTGCATAAGAGGTAACATATATATCTTTGCATGTGTAGATGATTTTTTTAGATATATTTAGGTTGATTTTATTCAAGAAAAATCAAATAATTTTTATACATTCAAATATTTATATGTTAAATTAGAAAATGAAAAGGATCACAAAATTTTAAAAATAGTAAGAATAAGAAGTGATCATTGCAAAAAATTTGAAAATACTATTTTTACTAATTTTTATGATAAATATAGAATTTCACATGAATTTTCTATACCTAAAACTCCTTAATAGAATAGTGTTGTAAAAAGAAAAAATAAGACTTTATAAAATATAGCTCGTGTTATGTTGAATGTAAAAAACCAACCAAAAGGTTGTGGGCTGAAGCAATAAGTATTATATTTTATACCATTAGCTGAATGTACTTACGTCTAGGCACAGGTAAAACTCCATATTAAATTTGGAAAGGTAAAAAACCAAACTTGAGTTATTTTCACATCTTTAAGAGAATGTGTTATATCTTGAATGACAGAGAATAGTGAGGTAAGTTTGATTCTAAAAGTAATGAAAGTGTTTTTCTTTTTTTAGATATTCACATAATAATCGAGTATATTATATGTACAACATGAGAACTCAAACTATTATCAAATTTACAAATGTAGTCATTGACGATCTTAAAGGTTTTGCAAATTGTTCACAAGAGGAAGAAGTAATTAAAAGCACGGAGGAAAATCAAGAAAAAGTTCAAAAAGAACAATAGAATAATAGGAAGCATAAAAAATCATATTGTTCAGATAATGCAACAGACTTAGAATATTTTGTTGAAATAGATTCAGACTCTAAATCAAATGATACTCTTATAGATCAAATTAGAAAAGAATCACTCCTCTAACCTCATAACAAGAAGGATGTATGCAAACATTGCCAAATGTGTTTTTTACACTTTCTTAATTGAACATAAAAATATCAAAGAAGTTTTGTTAGATAAATCTTAGGTTTATGGCATACAAGAAGAGTTAGAATAATTTGTGAGAAATGATGTGTAGACATTAGTACCTAGGCTTAAGTATACTAATGTTATTGGAACCAAATGGGTTTTCGAGAATAAAACTGATAAATTGGTAACGCAGTGAGAAATAAAGTTAGGTTAATTGTTCAAGGATATACATAAATTAAAGAAGTTGATTTTAATTAGGTTACTTCTTGTCATTTCATGTTTTATGGGCTATAAACTATTTCATATGGAAATAAATAGTGCATTTTTGAATGATTTGTTAAATGAGGAAGTTTATGTAAAATAACTGAAAGGTTTCGTGGACATTGAATTTTCTTGATTGTGTTTATAGACAAAAAAAATGGTATTTTGTAGGTTAAAACAAGCTTTTAGGGCATAGTATGAAAGATTAACTATTTTTTTTTTTTTTTGTGAGAAAGGATACAAAGGAAGGGAAGTTGATAAAATATTATTTATTAAGAATTTTAATTTTGGAATTATAATTGCTCAAATTTCGTGGAATTATTTTTGGTTCTATTTTTCATATTAAGGTGCAATAATTTATAGACCAAATGAAAAATGAATTTGAGATGAGCTTGGTTGGTGAACTAATATATTTTCTAAGTTTGCGGTTAAAAACTAAAAAGTGTTATTTTTATCACTCAAAGTAAGTATACCAAAAACCTTGTAAAGAAATTTGGGTTAGAGATTGCCAAATACTTGAAGACACACATGGGAACAAATGTAAGACTATCAAAAGATGAAGAAGGGTTAAGTGTTAATCAAAGCATAATTCATAATTTGTTGTACTTAACCACAAGTTGCCCAGATATTAGTTTTAGTGTAAGGATGTGTGTGAGATGCCAAATCAATTCAAAAGAGTTTATATGATGTTAAAAGAATTATCCATTATGTAAATGGGATTACAAACTATAGGATTTGGTTTTCAAAGGATGCTAATCTTAATCTTGTTGGCTATAATAATGCTGATTGGCATATAATGTAAATGACCAAAAAAACATAACTAGAGGCTTTTTCATTCTTGGAAATAAACTTAGTTTCATGGTATAATGAGAAGCAAAATTTGTTTTCTTTATCTACTACTAAAATCGAGTATATTGTTGTAGGAAGCTGCTGTACACAACTTCTATGAATTAAACAAATACTTGAAGATTACGGTATTGTTCATAATCACTTAACTATTTATTGCAATAATTCTAGTGCGATAAATATTTTTAAGAACCCTATATAGTATTTTAGAACAAAGTATATTGACATTATGCATCATTCTATAAAAGACTCAGTAAAACATAAGATTATTACCTTAGAATATGTAGGTACAAAACATCAACTTACTGACATATTTACCAAATCTTTTGATGCTTCTAGATTTGAATCATTACGCAAAGCTGTAAGGTTATGCTATGTGTGATTCTGTTTCGTAAATGTCTCAATTATGTTTGGAAAGAATTGTTATGTCACATGGTTTAAAATTGTCAATTTCTGTGCGTGATTGTTAGTATGTAAATTTGAACATTTCATGTAGTGATACAGAATAAACAAATCATGAATTGACTTTTATGCACTTATATAAGATTGAACTCATGATCTAAACTTGATTTTTTTAGATTGATACAATTTAGGAATAAATGTTGGATTGAGCCATAATTGTTTGTTTGGATTATTATCTTAAAAAAAATTATGCATGCTCTATAATTAAAAAAAGCAACCTTAATTATTATGTGAAGTTATCAATAAGTAATCTAGGCTTATGTATCACCAATAAATAAAAGACGATTTACCTTGAGAAAAGAGCCGTCTTAATGATAGAGTATAAGCTATTGATTTTAAAAATAAAAGAATAAAAAGAAAAAAAAAAGATAGTAGCAAGATACAATATGTACTGCTTATACATATGCATGCTGAGTTTATAGAATAAAATTAAGATCAGAATGATATCTCATA
>CP135536.1:6949800-7068464 GCA_032402905.1 Khaya senegalensis
ATAATGTTTATAAGTATAATCGATCACTTGTAAACGCAATAAAATTTCTATCACCAACCTTCCGGGAGTGGAAATGGCATACAGAAACAGTGTTATTATTTTACAAATACCCTCGGTTGTATCTATATTTAGGTGTTTGAAATATTTGTATCCTATGTGGGTATTGATTGTGTGCCTAGGGTATTTTGGCTATCTCGGGCCGAGTGTGTGATTGATACTGTGTGGTTATACCGGCTTCTAAGCAGTTCCTCTGTATGGGGCCGCATCATTAGCCGTTATTTATACGAATAACTATGTAATGATTTTATATGATCATGTAGGTATTCGTTGATAAGAATAGAAAAAGAACTTAAACGGACACAGGTGATAACGTGATTCATTTAGAAAATATATTGACTGATATTGCATTATCTGTATATGGTATACCATGAGGAGTGTCACTCTGATTGAGATATTTATACAGAATTCATTGATGATATAGTGCTTAGAGTTCTAGAGGAGATGATATAATATCTTGTGTACATTATTGAGCATATGCCTGTTGGAACATGTACATTGAAATGTGGACATGCATATACTGGTGTGTGTGGAATTGTGTGAAATGGCCAAAATAAGTAGGGATTCATGTAACATGCTCCTTCCTTTATTTAAGTATTGTATTATCTTACTGAGCCATGTGGTGTGCTCACCCCTTTGTGGGATTATTATTTTCAGGGGAATACGGCATAGCGGTAGAAGTTTCGGAAAGTGCAGTTGAGGCAAAGATTTTCGGACGGGGCATAGTATAACAATTCTTTAGAAAAAAAAATAATAATACTATTTTAGCTGTTACTATTTATGTGGTTATTTCTTATAAACTCTTTTGAATAAATAAAAATTTCGCTTCACTATGAGAAAGCGTTTATTTTTGTCTTTTCGATAATTTCAATGTACTATATGCCACATGAATAGAAATGAAAAGAAGGGGGTGTTACATTTAAGTTTGTGTAAGGCCTTTTTATTTAGCAGCCAAAAGGAAAAAAGCTAATCCTTAAATTTGCAATTGACATTTCAATTGCCTATTTGGATCATTTCTTCACAATAGAAAATCAAAATTCATGTTTGGTTGTGACTGGACGAAAATTCATTAAGTCAAAGAGTGCTGCAAGTAAAATAATTTAAGGATTATGGTGTAGTTAAGGCTTTAATGAAAAATAAGTTGTTAAAGGGTATATTTAGGGTGTTTCAATATGTTGAGCGTATTTTCTATAAGTTTTATACCAATCTCTCATTTGAAATTGGGTATCGTTATTGTCTATGGCATTACAAGGTTTTTGTTAAAAGTCATTTATTTGATTTCTCTCTTAACATGATTAACAAGTATTTTGGTTGTGATGACCTTGATGAAGAGTTATTGTCGAGTATACCTCCTAAAACTGTTAATATGTTAGCATTTGAGTTAAGCAGTTTTGTCACAACATGGTATATTGAGACAAATTTGAGAACATCCTCTCTAACCACTTCCTATTATGCCTTACACTCAATAGTTATTACAAATTATAACATGATTTCTTAAGACTTTAGCTAGTTGTTAGCTGTAATAGGTAAAGGACAACTTGTTGATTTAGTTTTGAGTCTACTTTCGAGCTTAACTGATCTTTTTTAGAGAAATATGGTGAAAAAAAGATTAAGCAGATTGAAAATAGGTAGAGGACTCTCATTAAGTAACACATTAATACTATACAATTCCTATCACACATTAAACATTTATTGCTATCACAGGTTCTCTCCACTCTTTCAACTTCACCAGCACAGTTTTCACAATCTTTTATGTTTGTTGCTACTCTAACTCTATCTAATTACCCATAACAATTCTTAGTTCTACTATTGAATTTGCTCTACCACAAAGCATTGAACCTATTCTGCCTAAGTCTCTTATTCCAACAGCCATTGTTTTAACATTATATGTGTAATTGATGCCTAACATGACTTCATCAAATGGCATAAAATGGTTCCTGTTACTCTATTGCGATGCTCTTCTTGTCTCTTTTAATCAGTTTTTCTTCGTTAATAAATGATAAACTAAAATTTTCTTTTGCTATATTTGTTTATTTTTCTATTTGTACTTGTTTTCTATTATGCTTTTCTGAATAATAGATACTTTTTTTAGGTTTGGTTATCTTTTTATTTGTGACGAATGTTTTTGTGTTTGTTATGATTGATAAATCTTTGGTATGGTTTTGGCATGAAAGGGGAGTACATAGTACAAGTATTTTGAATTTTTGGAGTGCATTATTGATTGCTTGTTTAGGGGGAGTATGATTACTGAGTATTTGATTGCATGTGTTTTGTTTTGTGAAACCCATAAGCCCAATATATACAAATATACCAAGATATATACATACATATATAGATATATATATATATATATATTTGCAATGTTAATTTTAATTATTGAAAAACAGTGATGAGAGAACAAAACTTCCTTTAAATTTTTTTTTCTTTTTTATTACGATTTCAATGTACATGTTTTTATATTATAAATATTTATTTTACAAAATAAATTGAAACCTATTACAAATAATAATATGCCTTTGTCTGTATCAATCTACTCTCAGAGGTGTTTCATAGATCCGCTGCTCTATTAACCTTACCTGTAAAAAAATGTTTAATAACATGGTGAGTAATGTAAAATTACTCAATAAAAAACACAAAACCTTAACCGGCAATTTAATAAATATCATGTCTTTAGCACATAATTAATAACCAGTTAGGATAAAACTCTATTCGGTGTCTATTCATCTTAAACTATTCACTAAAATAATTATTCTACCAATGAATAGACACAAATGACTATATAAATAGTAATTGACCACATGAATAGTATTACTTAACTAAATGAATAATAACTTTTATAAAAATTTTACAAGAGCTTGTCTATACATATAGACTATATAACTTGTAAAGAAAATTATAACATTCTTAATACTAGATAATTACAACATGTTGCAGTTTTAACAATTATGCACGCAATCTATCAATAAATTTAGTACACAGAAGTATTTTATTTGCTTTTTAAATCTTTTCTCTTCTATACTCTTTCCACTCTATTTAGTCTAGTTCTATTATTCTATTCCATTTTCATTTGACTGGTCATAATTAGGGTAACTATAAATTATGGTCACAACTTTGACACAATCCTTATTCTACACACCCACTTTTTCTTTCGAATTATACATAAATCATCCCATGAGTTCAACATACCCTTTGGATGCTATTTAAGAGGCTTACATTATAATCCTACCCCCAGACTCGGGCACGGGTGAGATCCGGCCATACCATCTTGGTCAGGGCTTACATTGGAGTCACATCATCTTAGTTATAACCATGGCTAAAATAAAATTTTTTTACAAACTAACTTAATAGCATAGTTGGAATGTGAGGGAATTCATTACTGATCTACAGTTATCCTAATCATTCAATTATTCATTTTATTTAACTATTGACTAATTATTACAAATTTTAACTCTAACTATACCTAAGGGTATTTTGATAATTTTATCAACTTTGTTACCATAACAAAAAACATACAAACTACTAAATTCGTAACGTGTCCATATACATGTACAATTAATCAATCAATAAAAATAATGATTACAATCACATTAATATTAATAACAATCATGTTAATAATAATAATAATAATAATAATAATAATAATAAAGATAATAATAATAATATAATTAATATATCAACCATTATAACTAAAATACCCAACGTTCATAAGATAGTTTAGAATACCTGATACGGTGATGAATATTTAGCGCAGTTGTTACTAAATCTATAATCATAAATATTTATCCATATAAATATATATATATATATATATATACACACACACACACACATACACATGTATTCCCTATTAAAAAATTTCAATTCCTTACTACATTCACTTGTTTTTCTCCACGTTCTTAAAAGATATTTGACAACACATAATTATCTTCAATACAACTCATAATCAGTACTTAGGGTTAAAATTATCATTTTGCTATTTTCACACATATCTCATCATTTATTAAATCAAATAAATTTCGATTGATCCTATTACTTTACCATACAATTTCTAACATAATAACCTATCAAATTTCACTATTTTTTAATTTTGATGAATAGTATTTGTAATGCATAATTTTGCTATTTTTTTAAAATTTATTCTATTTTACACATTGAAATTATTCCTTACTAATTTTATTTATTTCCTAATAGATTTATGCACATATATACAACACAAAATATGTCAAAAATAAACACACCACACTTTTAAGAATAAGGGTCGAACTTCTCTCATTACACATTTTTTCAATTTCTTCCATTTAATTCTTTCTAATTAATTCCTTTTTACTCTCAAATATTCACAATCTACATACAACCAATGATAGATATTAAATATAAAATAAAACAATTTAGAACACTAAAATTTCAAGATGACCGAATATATGCTTGCCCTTATAATTAAAATTTTTTCAACATTAACCTTTAAATTTTTATCCTCCATGCCCATTTATATCAATTAATAGCTAAACAACCAAAAATACAATTCAAAGCAACCATTCCTTAAGTGACCAAATTTTTTCAAAACTTACACATTAAATTTTTTTTTCTTTTTAATGTAAATATCATCATCAATCAATTAGATTACACCAATTTCATATCATACCCATCTAAAATTATTCAATTATCATCAATTCACAAAACCTTAAATTAGGAAAAATGAGGGTTTAATGTTTCTTATCTTAATCAAACCATTAACTTCAAATTTTCACTACTAACTTCAAATTTTTACCACTAACCACTTTCTTTCTCCCTTTTCTACATATTTTCACCATTAAAACTCATCAAGCTCAAAACCTATAAATTTTTCTATCATAAAATCATGCACAAATTATGTAAAAAAAAAAGAGTTTATCTTAGTGATCAATTTATCCTTCTCGAATAAATCCAAAATCTAAATATTTCCTTATGAATTTGATGAATTAAAGAAGAAAATTAAAGAAAAGAGAGATGGGGGAGAAGTTGCTAGCAAAAGGAAGAAGAAAATGAATATTTTTTAATTTTAAAATAATAAATAATGAGATTTTTCACAAACTTTTTAAAATTGCATTTTGTCCTTGAGCTTTTTAAAATTTCATTCAAACCACAACACAATTTATGAAAGAAATTAGGCCATTTTCACATTCTTTAATTTTAATCCATTAAATTTTAGTGACACGAAATTCATAAATTTTTTATAAAGTAACCATTTTATCCCTACGATGTAAAAAGTATCTTTTACGCTCTTTTTTGACAGTTTCCTTATTAAATCACCTCCGAATTTGATTCTATTTTTTTTGCTACATCTTTCTTACAAAATTTTTAAGATATTTGCGCAATTGGATGTTGTCAGGGTCCTCATGAATCTTAGTATAATAACCATTTTGCCTTTTTTTTTGACAAAAATCGTCTTTTTTCGTCCAAACTAGGAATTTTCTCTTTTCTAGGGTTATGAACTCTATTTTTTTTTTCTAACACACTCCATTATACCCATTTATGTTATCAATTTCTAATTGAGCCAATCAAATTTTTTTTTTTGAAATAATGATTTTATCCTTTTTTGCTAATAGCACTCGTTTTCGTTTAATTTTTATCCTAATAAGTTTCTAAAACTTCTCTTCTATATTTTTTTCTCTAATCCAACACTTTTAGTACATACATTTTAATATAATTATAATAAAAAGTCTAATAAATACTTGAATTTTAATATGTTACATGTTTTGTGTAGCATTCTTTCATTACATAATTGTGAAAAGGTTTTACCAAAAGAATTCCAAAGGAGGAGATTATTAAAGTTTGCATGATTGGCATCCATTGCAAAATTTTGTTGCCAATCTTGTTGTAACATCCTATCTTGTTATAATATGAAATATTAGTTAATATTGATTATTGTTCATAAATATGCTATTACTTGTATTTTAATAAGTTTAATAATGAGAGAATTTTTACATTTTCTTGCTATATTAGGTATTAGTGATGTTTTTGTAAATTTAAGAAACTTAGTTTGAAATATTCTTGGCTAATAAAAAGAAAGAACAAGTAGAGTTCTATTTACGAAAGAACTCTTCTTAGTTAAGAAATTGCATTCCTTGTTAGTTTAAGATATAAAATCACACACAATTAAGGCAAGAATTTTACTCTGTGTGTGTGTGTGTGTTTGTTTTATATCTATAATAGTCAAGAGAGAATGCAAAAAGAGAGCTTAACAAGTGTGTTGCTATAAGTTTTATCTCTTGTGTCTTCTAAGTTATTTCATGTTATTCTTGTGAGCTAAAAAGAAAACAAGTTGGTAGATATTATGAGTATATAATATCTAATTTTATAAATTTAAAAAGAGTATTTTTAAGTATTGTTAAGACAAAGATCTGTGTTTATTAAAGGGAGTTCAATAGCAATTAACAAAAGAATCTTGTTAGATTAAATCGAAGAGAGTTTTACGCATTGAGGAAAGAGGATCTTGCTGAATAAGGTCATCTAAAATGATTCAATATTACAGCAACAAATATAAAATGGAGCCTTTATTTTGTTTAAGTTCATTAGTGATTGTAATCATTATTTTCTTAATGAATTATTTTTCTCTATGCTTGACCTTGTGGATTTGAGATTAGAAAATCTAAACCATATTAAAATTTTATGGTCTTCTTTATTTTTTTGCACTAAGGTTACTTAGATTAATTAATTAGCAAAAAATTAATTAAATTGGGTAAAGTTTAACATAAACAAAGCTTTAGATATAGTTTTATATGAATATCTTTATGACAAGTTTATTGGTAGGGCATGAATGTTGATACTATATTGTGATTGGAGAATTAAATTCATTTAAAGATGAGAGAGTAAAATCATGATGCAAGTGATGAATATTTTATGATATAAGGCTATAAAATATAAGTTGTTAAATATAAAGCAATTTGTCAATGACTTGGGCTTGTTAAGAATTTTGATTGTACAATATTTTACTATCTCTAGAATGTTAAAATTAGGACATATGATTTGGGTAGGAAATTTTATAAGGCATAAAGCTACATTCGTAAACACTTAAAGACAAATTTTATTTGATTTAGCAAATGTTTGACATTAAAGAATTGAAAGGTTATAACCTATGTGTATTTTATAGTTATCCACAAAATCTACTTTGATCAAGAAAATTTAAAGAGCATAAGGAACTAATAGACAACTAGGAAAAACTATTCAAAATTTTAAGAATATATTACTAGCATATTTATTGGAAAAAAACGTGTTAGAGCCATATATAGTCCAACAAACATGTGAAGCAATTGAGATAATATAAAAAAGAATGTAAATAACTTAAAGTAGACAAAAGAGTTATGTAGACAATTGAAGAAAATTTTGGAGTTTAAAGTGTGTTCCTTAAAATTGCCTCGTATAAGTTTAAAGACAAAAGAAAAGTTAGGCTTAAGGTTTGATTGGCCTTTCGGAGCTACTCCAAAGATAAGAGATGTTATTTATTGATACTTATTCAAGTCTTTGATTGCAAGAGGGTTGTATACTATAAAGATATCTTTTTATAAATGTTTTATGATGAAGCCACTCAATAAAGGAAGCAATTTGGTAACGAGCAGAGGAAATGCGTGGGAAGTATGCCTAACTATTTGGCGTATAAGATATATATAAATTTTAAAGATGAAATTCTTTTAAGATTGAGAGAGTTGTAACACCTGGTTTTTCTAAGTAGATACTGCATAGTCATTTATAGATAATTAATGTGTTGTTTAAATGGGGTAAATGTATAATATAAAAACCAATAAGATATTTCAATAATGAAATAACATTAGGGTAAAATAGATAAAAAGAGCAAAACTAGGGACTAAATTAAAATTTCACTTTAAGTATAAATTCAAGATGTTAAGCTTTGTTTAGGGATGTGTCACTTTTGGGAGAAGGAAGAGTTAAAAAAAGAAAAAGAAAAAGAGAAAGATAAGAAAAATGAATAAAAACTATAAGTTCTTTGTCTTTTATATATGTTTATAGTATTAAAGGTCGTTACTAATTTAGTATATGATTTTGTTATACATGTTTCATAAAATATAGTTATGAGAACTTTATAATCAAATTGTGATAATTAGAGCTTAATTTTCCATAATTAGAGCTCAATTCTTGAATTTTGTAAAATTATGTGTTATGAAGTTGATATAAATAAATTATATCAATAATTAGACATCTGTAAAGTTATATATTATGATTTTCTTTTCATTAAAAAATATTAAGTTTACAATTTTTAATAATTTTTTAAATTTAACCTTAGAAACTAATATTTTCCAAATCATCTTGAGAAATTATGACATTTTGTAGGAACTAATATTTTTTGTAGAAAAGTTGAATGATGAAATTGTTTAGGTTAACAAATCATCTTGAGAAATTATAAGATTTTTCATATTAATTTATAATTATATCTATTATATCATACTAAAATTTTAGGATCAAATTCTATGTCTTTGAATTGTTATAAAATTTTGAATGAATATAGTTCACTATTAATTTTTGTTTGGCAGAATTTAAAGTTTTAAAAGCGAAATTTGTTGAAAATAGTTAAATAACAAATTTAGGCCATAAACATTTAGTGACTTATAGTCTATATATCTTTATAATTGTTGAAAAATATTATGATATTTGAGAATGCATTATAGTTTCTAAAAATTAAAGATCAGGGGTTACTTATTATATTTTCTAATACTGTTAGGATATATGATTATTTTTGAAATATGAAAAGGCTTTGTTTTATAAAGGTTTAGAGGTTGATAATTTATTTGATCCTATGAGCCTTATGAATGTTAATTTTTGATTATAGGTTAAAATACTTAAGTTAGTATTAATTATGATAACTAAGAGATAAGTATCCTAGACTTCTCAAAAGGAAGTTACAACAAATGCATGTATATATTTGATTGTGTTTTTAAAAGTATTTCCCAGTATATTATATTGTAAGAGTATTGATTTTTATATAATTATGTGTTATGTGATTTTTCATGATGATGTGTTTATATGAATAATACTTATAAGTCATATGCATTGATATTGAAGCATAAACATATGCATTTGGTTTTAAGTGATAAGAAAACAATTTTTAAGAAAAATATTCATAAAAGTTAAGATTTGAGTGCTAAAGTATCAAACCTCATTATTTGTTTAGTAGGCAATTATGTGTGTATAAGGAGCCTTTGTAAGTATGGTAATTCCTTAGTGTTTGATATTATTATTAAGTATTATTCAATGTTCTATATGACTATAAAAGATCTTTGGAGGTAACCCTAGGTATAATGTGTCTTCACATTTATGTGAGGATATATTTGTGCATGTAGAAGGATTTATTACTAATCAGAGTAAGGGAATGGCTCTTATCATTAGGCATGAATGTTTATTATTTTTTAAAAAATTTATACGTCTCACTTATATTTATCCCATACATTAGCTCAATCAATAATAAGTAACAAGTGATATATGAAGTTTGACTAAATAGTAATTGAAGGGAAATATTTCTAATAAATTCTAAAAGAAACTTCTAAAGTGTTGAAGTTTGATGAAACTTTTAAAACAACTATTATTTTATCTCATAGTATATCATGTGCATGCATTATATATAAGTATGTATGTATTTCTTATACATAAAAAATTAATATATTTATCAAGTTTAAAGCTTATTATAGTTATTGTGATTCCTAGATAATTGAAGGTTTAAGCGTATAGTGGATGAATTTGGTTAAGTTTTTATTATTGTATATTTCTTAAAATTGGTGATATTCAATGTTATTAAGTTTCATAAGTTGTTCAAAAAGGTTTTTGTTATTAAGAGATAATTTTAAAGTTATATAAGTTTAATTTTAACATTAATGCATAATTTTAACTTTGTAAGTTAAGAAAAATCACACTTCAAATTCTCTCGAATTTGGGGGCATGACATATAATATGTCTATTGTGATTCTTTCAAAACAAAAATCAAGTTTACTTGCTTTTATGATGATTACAACCAAGTATCTTAAGCACCTTGGCCTCAAAAGGAAAAAGTTAGTACATATATTTGGTAAGAGGCATTCAAAAGACACAATCAAGCAAATCTTGATTCCTAAGAACCATATTAACTTCTCACACAAGAAAAAGAAAGGAAAAATAACCTTATTGAACTTAAAAAAATTTTGTGTAGAAAATAAGCTCGAAAATCCTTAATGACTGCCTAAAAAATCTAGCTTAAGAAAGCAAAATATTTATGAACTCTGCAGACTACTCAAACACTAGCTTAGCCCTTTCTGAGCGCCAAGCTTTTGCATCTAGGTCGTTCGAGTGACAAGTTGGCTCTCTCTGAATGCTCAGCTATTTACTTGGCACAAGTATTGTTCATGAGTACTATTCACTATTCACTATTCACAAGCACTATTTATTGCTCGAGCACCAAGTTGGCATTTTCTTGACGCTTAGCTATTGTCTCTATACATGACATTTACAATACTGTTGACATGTATAGTACTATTCATATATACTTATTACTACACAAAATGTGTCACAAACTCAATAATAAGATTACATAAAACTACTCACCCCTAACTCCTTATAAAACATAACATTCATTATCTATACATAACTATATAATATATACTTAGAAAAATGGGTGCTACATTGGTAGCATCAAATGCCAAACCTGTAATTGAGTAGATTCTATGCTCAGGTTGTACATTTCATATGTGCCCAATTAAATATTTGTTCTCTAAATTTAATATGCTTAATGGTGGAATGTCTTCATAAGTAATGATATGTCATATGAAGTAAAGGGTATGGGAACCATTAGGTTGAATTTACATGATATCGTGAGTGGAAGCCTAAAGCAAGTTAGATTTGAACTTGACTTGAGAGAAATTTAATCTCTTTAGAATGTTAGATGAAGTAGTTTGTGTGTTTAGGGCTAAAAATAGACTTTTGAAAATAACCAAAGGTTCTATGGTCGTAATAAAGGGTTTAAGAAAAAAATGGGTTTCATATTTTGAAGGAAACTAATGTAATTGGTAAACTAGAATCTATCACACACAGATTAACTAATAAAATGATGTTATGCAATTATAGGCTGGGCTATTTGGGTGAGAAAAAATTGGTGGAACTCAAAAAATTGGGTCTACTAGGTGACGTATATAATGATTTAAAATTCTATGAATCTTGTGTTATAGGAAAACATAATAGAGCTAAATTTTGGGTGGGAACTCATAGTACAAGACAATTGCTAGATTATCTACACTCAGATGTATGGTAACCATGTCACGTTGCTTCTCAAGGTGGAGAAAGGTATTTCATGTCTATTATCAATGATTTTCAAGAAAGGTATGGTTATACATTCTAAAAAGAGAGGGCCAAGTCTTTAGTAAATTCACAGACTATAAACAGTTAGTTGAAAATCAAATGAATAAAAAGATCAAAGTGTTAAGAACTAATAAAGGGACTGAGTATTGTGGTAGATTCTTTAATAAATTTTGTAAACTGAATGGCGTAGAAAGACATAGTACTATTAGGTATACACTAACAAAATGGCATAACAGAAAAGTTGAATAAAATACTAATGGAGAGAGTTATGTGCATGTTAATTAGTGCAGGGCGTCTTAAAATATTTTGGGTAGGAGCTGTGACAACAACTTATTTGTTGAATAGACACTCTACCTCTACAGTAAACTTCAAAATTCCAAAAGCGATTTGGTTTGGTCACACTCCTAGCATGAATCACTTAAGATTTATTGGATGCACAACTTATGCTTACTTGGAATAGGGCAAGTTAGACCCTAGGGCAGTGAACGGAGTGCTGTTGGATATCTAGATGGTGTGAAGAGATATAAACTATGGTGTCAGGATAGTATACTTGGGAAATAAATTATAAGTAAAGATGTGTTCTTTCGTGTGGAAGAGTTGATGAGAAACAAGTTATCAATTAAAATTAAGGTGATAAATGAAGAAGAAGAAATTGATGAAATTCAGTTTGAGGTGGACCTGAAAGGCAATAACAGAAAGGAAGCTGAAACCTCTGAGAAGTCAAATGAAGCACCTGAAACTGATTTATCATATCAGCAAAACCTTGGAGACTACAATCTAGTTAGAGACGGATGGAAAAGGCAAGTAAAATCTCCTACAAAGCATGAATCTGCTGATCTCCTAGCATATGCCTTATCCATTGGAGAAGATTTTGGTAATTCATGCATCTCTTAAAATTTTATTCCTGATTTTATTTGGAATTGAATAAAAAAATTTGGATCGTGATATTGAACTTTTATCTGTAATTTTTTGTATAGCCCGTATCTTCTAGAATTGTTGGGGTTGTAGCCTGAAATTATGAAGGATTGTTACAGACATATGGAACAGGAATCCTTAATTTTATATTTTATTTTTGATTAGCAATTAAGGTGGTAAATTCGTTAGGAAGAAATCTTCAATTACATATTATGCTGTCATAGTTTACCTTTGTATAATGTTTGTATTGTAACGTTTTGGATACGACTGAAAATATTGTGAAAAGGATGTGATTGATTAAATATATGAGTTAATCTCTCTGTACAATTTCATTAATATTCGTGGACATATGAAGTGTCAGAATGCAAAGACAAGCTGTCTTTTCTGTTAAGGGAAGGTTAGGACAACAATGATGTCAGTGTGTTTAGAAATTCATAACTTGAATTATCAGTTATATTAATCTCTGAAATGTGGGGGACAATGATTAGACATGATACTATTTAATTTGATGCAAACTTTATGAATTTAAGAGTTTGTTTGGCCTCTCAACTAATTTAATAAATTTGGTTCAAATTTTGAAATGTTAAATCAGCAAGACTGAGTTCACTACGAAGTCAATATTAGATCTTCAATTTTAGATGGAAATAAGTTATAAATTTGGTGATGTGTTAGCTGACTTATAGGAATTATTTTATGTAAATTTGATGGAAAGTTTTAGAATTTTTTAAGGTTCTTAGATATATTATATATTAAGTGTAATTCAATTGATTTGATGAATTTTCGGATGACTTTTTACGTTTGGAATATATTTGGGAATGAAATATTTATTGTTTAAAGTTGATAAGTTTATTTATTTCTTAATGTTAAGCCCCGTACAACTGTTTGTAATTTCAGTTACAATAGTTAACCAACTTCTTTAATACAACAGGCCAGCTGATTTGACTAACTTTTCAGACTCAGCTTCATTATGTTCTTGCCAACACAGCACAACCAATAAAGCTTTCAATTCAGTTAACAACCGAGGAAGGAAACTGGTCATGCCAACTTAGATTGTAAATTTTGAATCACCATTTGCAAATAGTTTATTAAAGTGTTTGTAAAATTATTTAAAATTTCAGCTAAAATCATTTAATTCATGTCTAAATTATTGAAATTCATGATTTGAATAAACAACTGTAATAATTTTTTCATCTGTGATTTTGAATGATAAAAGAAAAATATTTTAGCTCATTGTTGATAGTTATTTGATATGTTATGTCTTGGCATGGTCATTTAAAGAAAGCGAATGGCTTTTATTAGTGAAATTTCTGTTTTAATGTACATTAGTACGATTGTAATATGATATTTTTGTTTCTGTCAAATCACCAAGATC
This sequence comes from Khaya senegalensis, assembly GCA_032402905.1. Lineage (NCBI taxonomy): Eukaryota > Viridiplantae > Streptophyta > Magnoliopsida > Sapindales > Meliaceae > Khaya > Khaya senegalensis. The sequence goes on from CP135536.1 coordinate 6,963,458, forward strand.
AACATGTGACAGTATATATATATATATATATATATATTTATTCGGGTCACCGGTTGGGGTTGGGCGCATGTGACAATACTGACACGAGCCCTTTCAATAATTTTGGCAGTAAAAGAGTACGTTTAATGTGTAAGTTTATTTTAATTAGTTATGTTTCATCCATTTTGAGAAAAATACTTTATTAGCAATTATTTGTATAGATTATAAATTCTTAAATTATTTTTTCAAAATATTTACGTCTTTACATGTTCGGTTATTATGCTATATTTGGAAAATTAAATTCGATTATTTCCTTATGTTTTCGAAAACTCTATAAATTATGAGTAAAATATTGAATTTTCCTTTTTTTTTTAAATTGTTTTGTTATGCATGGTTCAACTTGTTGAGTTGGCAGCTGACCACTTATCAATTTGCAGATAATAAGGACTAACAAGTGAGCAGTTTGGAAGAGTTTGAGCTCCTTTATGTAGCCATCTTTTCAAAAATTAAGCGCCTTATGGTGTGAACTAGCTTGAATATGTGTTTAGAAATTATGTTTTTCTCGGTTGTTGCAGAACATCAAGAATTGCATGTAAGCATGTTCCTTTCTCTCACCTTGTCCTTATCGGTTTGCATTCATACTACTTTGGTATGTGTATAAAGTAGAGTTAAGCATCAATTTTGAGTAGAACTGAAATTACCAACAACTGAAATCTTTTCTTTTTTAGGTTTATGTTCTGAATATTTAAAATTAGAATTAAGTTGAAAAATTAATTTATTTTTAAAAATTAAAAATTATTTACATAATTTATTTATAATATTATATTTTATATAATTTATTTTTTAAAAATAAAATAAATATTATTCAATTAAAAATAATAACATTAAAATTTTTCATTTAATTATAAAAATTAATTTAATCAATTTTAAATAAACACTTTAAGTTGAAAAATAATATACTATTAAAATTTATTGTTGAATTTATGCAAATGTAACAAAATAATTAATAGAATTATGATGTATGTATATTTATTTTAATTATTAAACAAATTAATTATAATAATAAACAAATATATAAATATGTATATGGTATAATATTATTAGATATACAATTGCACTATGAAAAAAAATTTGATTTCTCTTTTTTAGTGGTATGTAATATTAACTTGTGTAAAATAAAATATTTTTTAAATAATTTATCGTATAATAATTTTTTTTATAATTTATTTTTCTTCTCTTTCATTCACTCAATTTATTATTCATGCATTTTCCAGATTTTAGAATCTAATACTATTAATTTTAATTTTTAAAATTTTTTATGGAATTAAAAATTAAAAATTAAAAAATAATTAATATAATTAAAAAACATGGTACTTTAGTTTTGAATTAGAACGAAATTGAAATCGGATAGGAATCGAACAATAAAATAACTTATTATATATGTTAGGCTTCGATTCTCAGTGGAACTAAAATCAAACCCGGTTTTTCTCATCCCTACTATAAAGCTATTCTCTGCATATCCAAGTTTCACATTGTCTTGATATGAGCTTCATGTATTACTTGTACCTTTCACCAAAGAATAACGGTTAACTATTAGGTTATGAGAGTTATCTCTTACTTGTTTCTCTATTTACTAAAGTGTCCTTCAATGAATTCCATGAACATAATTATAAATATTAAAAACATATAATAAAGCCTAAGCTTAAATTTTATTCAATAAAAATTTTTATTTTTTATGCCTAAAAAAATAGATCTTTCTAAATAGAAAGAAATTTTTTATAATGAAAACACTTATTTTCAAATACTTCTTCTTTTTGTTAACTTATAGAATTGTCTAATTATGTTTGAAGTTCATATTTTGCCTAAAATAATTAGTGAACAATAAAATCTGAATATCCATCAAATTGCGTGGTTTATTGTAATAAAAAGTGCAACAAAAATATGTTTATGGAAAATGCCAACTCTGAAAACTCTAACAGAACTATTCATAATTTCTTGTCCCATCTAATGCATGATCGAGTATCTATACAGGGGAAATCAGATATTGCTACTGATTTCCAATGTACTGATTTCCAATGTAATGTGCTAGGAAACAAGTTTCCCGTTGGGTTTTCTTCATTCTCAGCAAGTTTGTAGTCATAGTTAGTCTTGTCATTCTCCCAGAAAAGCAAGAGGCATTTGCAACTAGGAAAATGTTTTGCCTCACAAAATTGTTTGTTGTGTAGCTGTTTTCGATGTAACATGTTGCATCGTTACACTATAAGTTAATAGTTACTCATTTATTTTATGAATTCCCAGTTTGATGACTGCATCCCTGTTTTATTGCTTTCCATGGAATTTAGAACTATCATTAAGTAGTTTAATTGGACAAGCTTTTTAAATTCTCAGTCAATGAAGAATTTAAGATAAACCAAATAAGTAAAAACGATTTCCTCTGGTTTAGTCGATGGATCGATTTCTATGTTTCTTTTATATCAAATAAATTTTAGGAGCAGTAGTAAGATATGCAGGGGTATAATTTTATGTTTTTAAAGGGAATAATGGAGATTTTCTATGAAAGCTCGAAGAGTCTAGGAAATAATGTTTTATTGGTATTTTAGTTACTATTTTTTAGAAGTAATGAGCCATGTTCTATCATGAGAAGGTATATGCCTATTATTATGGTATATGTATGTCAGGGTTTAGTTATTGTATTTGCATATTTAAAATGATAGTGCGATTGAATCATTAGACTTGTAAAAGTGTGTTTTTCCCGAGGAAACATTTTCCTTTGTTCTTTGATAATTTTCTAAATGTAATGGCCCGATAAAAGTTCTTCTACTGATCATGGTAATGAATTTAGCTCACAACATTTTGCAAATTATTGTGAATCACATGGAATCATGAGGCAACATACAGCAGCTTGCACGGCTCAACAAAATGGTGTCTGCAAAAGAAAAATTGATGAAACTCTACCTCAACACAAACATGAACAATCAACTAATCACAAAGTTCTTAATGTGGTGCTAAGTCTTTAACAAGAAGTCGAAAGGCTTTTGGCAGGAAGTAATTAATTGGAGTATTCATGTTTTGAACATAAATCCCGCTCTTGTACAAATTTGATGAAATTCGACCTCAATACAAACAAGAAAAATCAACAAATATATGCCTTTAAGCATAGAAACAAGAAATCCAAAGAAAAGCATAAGAAGTTTCAGAAAGAAGCTTTATTCATTTCAGTGTGTTTTCTTAAATACAACGGCTACCTTTTACAAAGCTGACGTTTAGTTATATAACACCTGCACACCTGTACAATTAACATTCAACTAAGTAAACGCTATTACTAAGCTAGCCACGTCAGCATAAGAAAAAGCTAACTAATAGCAAACCAGATTACTGAAATATTGATTTACTTCACAAATCTCCAACTTAAGTCGAGATTTTAGCAACACACTACAACTCTCTTCTTCAAGTCCTAAGACTTCTTTCAAACAAGCATTCTCAGCATCAACCATCAGCTGACTACAGAAGTAATTAAACAACTACAACTTGCACCCTAAACAACCATTCACACACCACGTTCATTAAGATTAAGCAACCTCAAACAATGTTTAAATTTTGCAGCTGTCACAGCCTTGGTAAGCATAGCAGTTGGGTTATCATCAGTCCCAACTTTGAGTAAACATTTTTATCTCCATCCCAACAATTTTCTTGGTTGAACCTAAATCCCTCGTGTCAAATTCAGAAATCAGCTCCTTATTTAGCTTGTTGATTTTGTCCATGCTTTTACATGTAATAAGCATGTCATCCTCATATATCAGCACGTAAATTACTTCACTTTGCCCCATACATTTAAAATAAACACAGCACTCAAACATGCTCCTTTTATGATCTTTATGATTCAAGAATTCGTCAAATCTCAGGTTATACTGTCTAGGTGATTATTAATTACATAGAGAGATTTATCTAGTAGGCAGAACATATCTTTGCCTTTAACTTCAAATTCCTGAAACTGAGACATAAAGATATCCTCATCTAGCCTTCCATACAAGAAGATTGTTCTTATATCAATTTGTTCCAACTTTAAGTCAAACACAACAAGAGAACAAAATTCTTATAGACGCATGTCTCACCACAGAAGAGAGTACTTTAATGAAATCTACTCCCTCTCATTGAGTAAATTCTTTTGCCATAAGTCTGGCTTCAAATCTCACTGATCCAGCACTTGATTCATTTTCCTTTTTCATAAAAATCCCTTGTAGCCTACTACTTTCCTTTCTTCTCATTTGGTGACCAGCCTTCATGTTCTTCTCTTGTGTAAGGAATCCATTTCTTTCTTCATGGCATTAGGCCACTTTTCAAATTCTTTACCCTTCACTGCCTTTGGTATAGTGACTGGTTCTGGATATCAGTTATAGCTGGTTGCCAAACAAACTTGCCAGAGCTAAAAAGAACAGAGGCCTCAGTAAACTACTAGTGGTAAATGGAATTGTTCATATTTTACGAACCATTAACCTAAACAAAATTGCCAAATAGGTCAGAAACTTCAAGATATAACTAGGCAATGCCGTTTTGTGCACATGTGTAACAGTTCTAATACATCTAATTTCAAGTCTCTATCAATGATGTTGTGAGAGTGAAGAATTTCCAAACTAGCTCCTGCAACAAGGATTCAGTTGCGAATTAACCATCTAAAATTAAACTTCTTGAGCACCAGATTAACTCAAGACTTGAATGAACTTAAGAACTCTGGTTAACGTAATCAAAACAATTATTAACATACATAAACTCAGTAAGGAATTTCGACAAACACATAAAAAACATCACCGGAAATAATGTGGTTCAGCCAAAAAATTTGGGCGACATCTATCTCAAGAACAACAAACAAACTTTAATGACATTTTACCAATGATTAATTTCCTACTGGTCTAACCTAAGAACTGAATGGCAAGCGGAACTTACATAAAAGTAAGGTAAAGCAATTTCTAGAAAGAAAACTTAAAACTCGTTCTCAACTACAATGCACACTCAATTCAATGGAAAACACTTAAGAGAATTGGCTCCTTTTTGTCCTTATATCCGCCTTCTCTCAGGCTTCATTAACAACCCAGAAAACTAATGTAACTAATTTAGTTTTTGATAACTAAATTTGAAACACCAACTCCACCATAATTCTACACCTTGTTTCAAACTTCTTGCAAAAGCTTGTTCTATCGCTCCTAGCACAAACTGTTAGGAAGAGGTGTAGTATAGTTGCCCGAAATGGAGGAGATAAGATTTGAAAAAAGATATAAAAAGAAACTATAGATGATGCTCTGCATTCATCGACTACATGACATTGGCAAACAAATAAATTAAAAAAAATAAATAAAGAATGTACACATTATGATGACTTATAAATAACCACCGTAACTACTAGTGAAAAGGCTAATATTTAGCTAAATGGAGAAGTTTTAGGATCACAACTCGAACACAATTCTAGTAACTATTATTTTGAATCATTCTTCAACACTATCCCTTGATTCAAAATCGCATACTCTAATACCTGATCTGAACCAAAAGAATTTCTCTTTCAAGAGTGCCTTCACGAGAAGATCATCAAACTGTTCATTCGTTCCACAATGCTCCATCTTGATTGCAGTACTTCCAACTAAATTATGAATAAAATTAAAGCGAATATCAATATGTTTTGTTCTTTGTCGTAGCAATTTTTGACTTGTTATCACAGAATACATGAGTTCCTTATTCTAGAACTTGACAAAGATCTGCAAGAACTCTTCTAAGCCAAATTGTTTGATAGCTACTGAAGTTGCCGTAACTTTCTTAGCTTCAGCAGAAGATGATGTTGTTTTAGGTCGCTTCTTTGAATTTCATGTAATGGCACCCTATCTAAAAGAGAAGATGTTTGCCAAAGTACTTTTTCTATCATCCAACGAACTTGCCCAATCATTACTAGTGAATTCATATAATTTGAAATTAAAAACTTTGTAATACCAAATCCCATAATTAGTAATTCTAGCAATGTAATGCAAGATCCTCTTTGCACCTCCAAAATGATGCTTCGTGGGATTTTGTATAAACCTTAAAATAAGATCAACAGAAAACACAATATTTGGTCTGGTTTAGTATAAGTCAAATAAATTAAACCTCCTACTAGATCTCTAAAGTTGTTCGTCTTCAAACCATCTTTAAGTTACAACTTCTCATTCATATTGATAGATGTAGCTGTTGGTTTGCAATTAAGTAAATTTAATCTTTACAAAAGATCCATTGCATATTTCTTCTACGAGATAAAACTTTCATCTATTCCTTGCCATATTTCAAGACCAAGCAAATAATATAGCAAATTCATGACTTTTATCTCAAATCTCTTCATCATATAAGACTTAAATTCAACCATAAAAGAACTAAAAGAGAATATGTATATAATATCATCAACATAAAGACAAATAATGATAGAATAGTCTTTACCTTGCTTCTTCACATAAAGAGTGTGCTCGTTTTCACATGTGAAACCATTTTTCCAAAAATAGCCATTAATCTTACTATACCATGCCCATGAAGCTTGCTTGAGCTTACAAACCCTTGCCATCGACTACAAACCCTTTAGGTTAACTAACGTACACTTCTTCTTCTAAATCTCTATTTAAAAATTATAACTTAACATCAAATTAATAAATAGGCTAATGTAATTGTTCAATTAAGGCTAAGAAAATTTGTACAATTTCAAATCGAGCCTTATTGCTAAGAATATCCTTTAGCTACTAGTCAAGCTTTGTGCTTTGGTATTTTTCTATTAGCATGATATTTTGTTTTGAACATTGATCACATTCTTGCATTCTAGTAAGTCCACCTTCTCCCATGTTACATTTTTTTTTTTAATCACCATCAATTCTTCCTTCATTGCATTCTACCATTCTCTTTTAATTGCTACTTCTTCTGATGCTGTAAAGTTTGAAACAAAAAATGCAAATTGGCAAGATTCACATATCTCTTTCAAAGGTCTAAACTTACGAGGTGGAGCTTCATCAGAAGATTCTTCTAAGGGTGATGAACTATTATGCCTTGAAGTTAGAGAAGAAACTAGTAACTTAGATGTAATTAGAGAATTTGTTAAAGTTGGTTCCACAGCATCAAATGTTGGCATCTCATTGGTGTAATTTGAGTCTAAGTTGCATCATTATTACCCTTCCAATCCCAAGTTGCATCTTTATCAAAAGTTATATTTCTACTTCCAACACTTTGCCATTAAGAAGATTATATATCCAATATGCTTTAGATTGAGTATAATATCCAACAAGAATATATTTTTCAAAATTTTCCTCAAGCTTATGCTAAATTTGAGAACTAACTAAAGTACAAGCAATACAATCAAAAATTTTCAAGTGGCTTACTAAAGGTCTTGTACTCTCCAAGCTTCATATGGTGCTTGATTTAAAACGTCATTCATGAGAGAGAGATTCAGCAAGTAACCAATGTCACCACTGTTTTAGCCTTAAAAAGATTTAGGAGTCCTCTGGATTATAGCAAGCTTCTAGCCATTTCCATGATTTAGAATAGGCTTCATGGGAGAGAGATTCTACAAGTAAACTAATATGGCCACTACTTCAACCTAAAAAAGATTTCAGAGTTCTCCATCTTATAACAAGTTTCTAACAATTTCCATAATAATTTGATTTTTTCATTTAGTTATACCGTTTTTTCCAGAGTGAATAGTGTTATCAACTTTCAATGAATGTCATTTTTTTCAAAAAAAAAAAATTTAATTTATTTGATAACAATTCTCTACCTCGATTTATGTGAAGAGTCTGCATGAAGGTACTATTTTGCTTTTTCACAAAAGCCTTAAATTTTTTAAAATTTTCAAAAGTTTTTGACTTGTTAGAAAATACACTTAACTCATCCGACTAAAATCATCAATAAATAGCAAAAAATGCTTACTCCCACCAAATGATGTAGTTTTCATAGGCCTACACAAATCAATGTGAATTAATTTAAAGCATTTAAAAGCTTTTCAAAATTGTCCACTTAGAAAATATTTTCTTGCTTGCTTCCCATGGACACATCCTTTACATAAATCTAAAGACAAAATATGAGAAAAATCAAGAACCATACCTTTCTGACTCAGTAACTTCAAACCCTTAATATTAAGAAGCTGATATTGCAAATACTATAATATTGACTCATTGTTTTTAGTAGCAATAAGAGCTTGATTTTCAATCATTAAAGGTACTTGTATGATGGTTATTTGCCAATAACTTTGAGGGTGTTATACATGCAACAACATTTATTAGAAGATGCCAGATAGCAAAAGCAGACAAATAAGTGCCTACATCATGCATTGTTTGAATTGATTTCTTAGGGCACAATTCAGCTACACCACTGAACTCATTTATTGATTTCAATTGCTTTGAAATCTTTTATGTCTTCAATTACATACATTCCTTTATCAACTTAAATTAGGTCATTTTTATAACTAAGTTGTTATATATGCCTTAACTTTTATAACCAATAGGATTTGGTTGAAAGTTCGTACCTTTTGATTTTTTATATATAGAAAGTCGCAAATAACATAAATAAGCTAGTTCAACCTTCAAAGACTTGATATTCAACCTATCATTAGCATTGCATGAACATGCATCTAATTGTACCATGTCATTGTTAATTTTGAATGTTACACATTGCTGCAATTAGTGCAACAAATCAAAGGTTAAAAAAGCATGACAATAGTAATAACCATAATAACAATAATAACAATAAGAACAGTGCACACTACTCTTGTTGACTATGTGCAAAACATCCTATTGCATGAGTATGCATTTAGGCCAACAATCCTAGAAAAATGTAATATATATACCCTTATTAGAAGTAGGCATCTTGATGTGACCAAATCATAACCACTGGTCAGTGAAATATAGTGACCAGATCACTGTGGCCAAAGATCCCATTGCATTATTGTATTTTTTTCCTTAAATCAAGGGATTTGCCATAAGTACCGAAGCAATAATGAATAGAATTCATTTTGCACATGATGAAACAAAATAATGGAGCTATGCATAAGCAATAAAAATGACAATAGTAATACAATGCAAACATATGTAAGTACAATAATACATTTGCAAGAGATGCAAATGACACTCACATGATTATCATTATCAAGATTATGCAATTTGAAGCAAGAAGGATTGTGCTTGTGCATTAAGTTTCCAAAGACATCAATATCATCTTTGGAACCACTTGTAGCAAAGTCAAATGCCAAAAGGAACTTTTTTGCACATCTAATAGCATCTGTATTTGGATTGGTTGGATTAGAAGATGTGAATTTAGATGAATATGCTTTCTTTAACATTAAGGAGATTTCAAAATTGTTAACTCATTTGAAATGTGCTACTGGGACATCCTACCAAACCAAAAGGATAAAACACTCAAACACCAACTTCACAATGAAAGCAATAGACATCGAGCATTGATCCAATTCCTTCTAGACTTGAAATTTACAAATAGGAGTAGCCAAACCACTTTTATCCTTAACTTTAATTAGACAAATCAAACACCTTTTTAGACTAATTTGCAATAGCAATGGAAATATATATCAAGTTAGTAAATCATTCGAAGACACATATTCATCAAAAGTAGCAACAACTTCAACATGACTTTTATGAAACTTTCTTTGCATTTATTCCACATCATCACTCATTTCACCTTCATCATCAAAAAGGACTACACGCATTTATTTACGATCAACACTTGTATGTTGATTATTAATTCATTTAGACAAATATTTTAAAGAAGCTTCAATTCGTTTAATGGACATATTATGTTTTTCCACATAAGCCGTTTTCATTTTGAATGATTTTTTATTGGACCTAAGAAATGAAAGGCATCTTCTTTTACCTCTTCTAGACTAAGTAAACTTTTTGATCAACCAAAACCAGATTTACTCATCTTGACTGAGTAGCAAGCACTTGGCTTACTATATGGAAATTAATAATTTCCTTATATGTTAGTCTCTAAGTAGTAATTGTTCACCACATCTTGTGCTTCAAGATTCTTACTTTTAGACTCTAACTTGTCAATTATGCCCTATAACCTCTTCTAGAGAGATAGATTTCTTTAAGCAATAATATATACTTCACTGAATAAAGTCCAAACATCAAAATGTAGTACATTATATATTACAAGTCTGAAAATCCAAATCTTTTATAATATAATAACTAAGGTTTTGGCCTTTGTTTTCAGAATTATACTTCTTTAATCACAAAATTGGACAACATAGCTAACGACAATGAATTAAAAGGTTCACATTAACCATATTTACCTAGTCTTTTCAACATCGTCAAACCCTATCATGCTATTATAATGCATATTCTCTAGTGCGGACAGTTGAATCGAAAGAAATTAGATTCAACTGCAATCTTGCAATACAAAATGATAAAACTAGTAGAATTTCACTTGAACTAAAATCAACTATGAAAAGGGTGCATTTGCATGCAAACCCTTGGAAAAATGACATCTTGCCTTTAGATGATTTCTATTAGCTCAATGATAATATCTAAACATTTTTCTCTATTCATTTATTTTCCTGGCTGAATAACTAACATGGCACACTACTTTTGTTGTAAAAAATTTTGATCTTTCAAAACAAAATATGAAGCATCCTTATTCAATCTAGCTAAATTTGGTAATTACATAGTAATGGCAAGAACTCTATAGTTACATAAAGATAATGACTATATTGGTATATATCTTAAATTCAATAGTATTTTTTTTTAGATATTTAGTATATTTATTTATCATGTATTATGATATTGTTGATTTATATATCATTTGTTATTTTATTATTACATATCTATGTATTTAATAAATATAATACTATCTTTAAGATAATAGGTTCAATTAGTTAAAAACTATTGTTAAATATCCATAGTCAAGCATCATTATAAATAAGGTAATAATAATGTATAAATATTAGTATATATAGTAATTGATAACAATATATTGTGTATTATGATATGAGATATCAAGTTAATATATAGATACAAATTAATGAATTAAAGTACTAGATCGACCCACATAAGAACGCTACATGAATTATTATATGAGTATCATAAGCGATTCTCATAGTGACAATAGTATATGTGGTCCTTAAATTTGAAATTACTATAGTTTCCAATATTGAGAATAACATATTTTAATATTTTTAAATATCATATGTAATAAGATAGACTATAAAAAAAGTAGTCAAATGTATCATGACTCGTGTAAAGGGATATGTATGATTAAGATATGATTTGTTCTTTCTATATAATAGGAATGATTTTTAAACCCTTTAATTGAGTGAGACTATGAAAATGTATGACCATACTCAAATAACTTAATATATGATATTGATTTTGTTTGTTAAAATAAGTCTATTCAAGATATTAAAAAAATATAAAATTAAAATATAAAAGGAAGACACGTTTCATACTTCATGTTCAATTGAGATATTTATGATAAAAGGATTAAATTACATAGTAACATTAATTACAAATAAGATAATGTTGAACCACTAACATTTTTGTTACTTAGATAGTCATAATGTATTACTAGATACCATTCACTACTTGTGACATTAAAATTTGATTTTAGTATTATTACCAACGTTACGAGAATATTGAGCTACACATTAAGATTGAAAATGATAGTAATGTTAATTTATAAAAATGAATTTTGATATATATATATATATATGTGTGTGTGTGTGTGTGTGTGTGTGTGTGTGTGTGTACATATATATATATATATATATAATCCTAAATTTGTCTGAGTATTAGATTTGGCTAAGTTCATAATGTAAAAATTTAACTAAATTTATTAGTACATATTTTATTTAATAAATTGAGTTTTAAAAGAAAACTTAACTCAATATTTTAGGCTTAAACTAAAACCCTAAATAATATTATAAATATATGATATTTTGTATTTTTAAAGTGTGATTAAAAATTTGTTTTTACGTGTTTTCTTTTAAGAAAAGAAAAACATAAAAAATAATCAATAATCTAAATATAAAAGTTAACACTTCGAGTTGATTGTTGATCATATGGACACCGTAGAGATGCAAAGGTATTTAATCTATATTTGTAATTTGATAAGTCACCTAATACAAAGGTATGGCCAAATATGTTGTGTTACACACACACACACACACACACACACACACACACACACATACATATATATATATATGACACTAGATTTATCGCATAAATCTTAGTAAGCAAACAATTTTTTTTTTCTATTATATGTATGTTTTGGTTTACTTACATATTAAGATTATTACAATGATGATGACTAAATTAGTAATGATAACAACAATGAAGAAGAAGAGTACAATAAAGTATCCCATGATTATCATGTTTTAGAGTATCAGATTATTGAGTAGATTGGTTACGATAAAAGTGTATGTTTGGCTGGCAAATTTTGTGGTCTCTATGGCTAGCAAAAGGAAGGTTGAACTTGGTTTCTTTAAAGATCAGCAATGCAGTAGGCTTTAAACAAACTATTCTAAAGCTTCATCCTATTGCTTGAATATTTCATAATGTATTGAGTACTTGAGCAGGCAAGTCGTATGAAATCTATGTTTAACAAAGAGTAGGCTGATCTAGTTTCTTAAATAATCAGTAATATGCATCCATGTTTACACTAACTCTAGAACTAAGTGGTTAAGTTTTCATCTAACAGAAAGCATAAAAGAATGCACCCAATACAAGAAATCAATTTGCAAGGGCATGGTGATTGGAGTTTAATACCATAAATGTGCTTACATTTACATTCTATTTTTTATTATATTGTATTTTGTTAAGAATCGTGTAAGCTACAGCTGCTGCTCGTTGTAAAAATGTTATATTTTACAGTAACCAATTGTCTTATATTATATCCAAAGAGCAATTCCCTAATGCGTGCCCATGGAAAAATATATACAAAAGAAAAAAAAGGATCCTTTTTACTATTCCTTATATAAGGCCTCTAAGAGGTGTTAATTCTGTCATGAAATTAAAACCTTTTCAAAGAAATATGTGCCATCACGATTCCAAATCCTCAATAACGTACTTACTCTTTAGCAAAATCAAGAATGTACATGATTAACTATAGCCCTTTTCAAATGTATCAAGTGCTCTTGTCCAATCACCATCACAATCCAATACATCACCAATACTGATACTTGCTTTGGCTTTGACCCTGAAACCAATAGCTTTCCACAGTAAGAATTTACAAACCACCAAGTACAGTGCATCACAGCGACGACAAGCAATATGAAATCCACATATTCTATGCAAGACAACACCATCCTGAATCTTAAAACTCATGTTAAGAAAGTAACTAAATTGCCGAGGTCATATAAATATAATCCTCATAAGAGGGATTCTTGTTTCAGTTTTAGGCTACTTCTCTATTGTAATCAACAAACTATAAATCTTGCACTGAAGATCATAGTGCTACCATCAAACTTACCTCCAAATCGCCAATTGACTTGTAGATTTCCCAAATCTTCGAGTACCATTAATGGATTTGTTGAATTTTTTGAGCTTCTGGTAAGATTCTCCAATAACTGAAAATGCATCACTTATCTTTTCCTTGTCACAAAGTTCACTTGCTATTCTCTTCTTTGCATCCTCATTATGCTAAACCAAAATTTTCAACAGAATAAACGAAACCATTTAAGTACGCAAGAATAAAACAAAATAATTGCTGTCTGAAGTAAATTCCTTCTATATGCCTCTCGAAGGTGCCACACGATATACGTGACGCTGAAATATAGAGCAAAGAACCTTAATTTTCTCTTCTCTCTGGAGACACTTTATCCATAATTGCACCCATGATGCAAAGAAGCAGAATTCAAAATGAAGAAAAGGATTTTAGCCAGGCTAGTAATTTCGTTTAGCTGAGATTGGGCACTCTCATGTAGAAATGTTGGGAAGAAATATATTTCAGTTCCTAAATAGTACACAACTGAAATAGAATGTATATTTCTTGTAACAATTTTCAAAAGTGACGACTTCCAACATGCATGCATATAAAAGAATTTCATGTAACATTATAACCATTTACTACAATGAAGAGAAGTTGATGATTATGAAGGTTGAACTACAGAAAACAAACCTTGAGCCATGCAAAATCATGCTTGATTTCTTAATAAGACGGTCAACAGATGCATTCTGCTGTAGTAGACACTTTCGCTTATTTGATGTGCCTTTTGCAATGATCATAATTCTTGTAAGCTTCTTAAGATTCTGCTCCTTTTTCTTCAATTAGTCCAATGTTTTCATAGCCTTATTCACAATTTCAATATTTTGATCAATTTGGCTAGCTATAGAATCCCATCTTCCATGAATTTTTCCAATTTAAAAGCCTTCTTAGAGCAAAGAATGGCCTCCTCATACTCTTGAACCCTGTATAACTGTTCACCCAGATTGATATAGCCTTTTGCCATGCCTTGTCGGTCCTAATACTCTTACAAATTATAATGTCCTTTTCAATGTGCTCTTCGATGTTCTTAGGTCCATGAAAACACTTCCAAGGTTGAGATGTAGCATGGTACGCCCATCTTCATCTTCACCGACCTCTTCTTCATCACAAATCTCTAATCCTTTAATAAGGAATTTCTTGGCTTATTCTAGATTATCAAGATCCATTTTAAGCATTCCAATGTTGTTATGTGCATCAATGTATTCCTTGAGGGAAGAAGATGTATTAGTAGGTGGATTCTCCTTCAGAGTATGAGCAAACATCGTAGCAGACTCATAATAATTTTTGGCATTGCAAACTGAGTACTAGTGATCATCATCAGATCTTAAAAACATTTCATGGTATGTACGACCAAGCTGCGTCCTAGCTCTTTGTTGCTCAACAAGGTTGCTTTTTCTACAAACAAGTTAATAATCATAAAAAATATAAGCATTTCGTTCAATTACAAGGTCCATAAAACACCAGACCTACTAACTCTTAATTATGTAATGCTTTAGTTCACCACCAAAAACAATTCAACTAGTATAAATCACAACAATAAACAAAATACTAAATAATTAACCGCTCCTTCCAAAAATCATTATAACAAACAAAAGAAAACTCTCTTTTCTACTAAGGTCTCCACAAACGAGGAGATATCCACAGTGTGTCTAGGATGCTAAAAACAATTTTAAATAGCTTAACACACTTTTCTATCCGTTTTGCAGTGTTCAGTTAACAGCTATAGAAGTTATTTTTGAAATCACAAAAGCAACTAATTTTATTACTTTTTTGAAAAGCACTTGATAAGTGCTATTCTAAAAGCACTTGAAATTCTTTTGGTTAACCACTTGCTACCTACTTATAGAGAAAACAATTTCAGCTGCTTCCATAAAAAACAGTTTTACTCAAAAAGCACTTAAACTTCTTCTATTAAATAAGTTAATGATCACACGAAGCTTGTAACATAAATGAGTAAACTAAAATCAAAATTTGAACACGTCAAACTCCACTCATGCTCTAAGAGGCAAACAAACATCAAAAAAAAAAAGGAAGAAAATCTGTTCTTAATAAATCTTGAAGAAATAGCAAGCAGTTAAGACTTTATGAATATCAGACCCCAAAAAAAAGTAAAAAAAACCCCACACACCTTTTCTATTGGACAAACAGGGATTTATTAAATAATGAATGAGTAAATGACGAAATTATAACAAACAAATAATTAATAGCTGATAAATCAAGGCATCTTCAAAGTCCTCAAGGCATACCAACACTTCGCAGAGAGACTGACAAGCGGGCAATGAGTGCTTTTCCAACAAGTACTTAACGAAAATATCGAAATTAGGAACTACTCGAGAGCTTCGACGTACTCTCCTTTATTCTACAAAAAGTCACGGCTCACATTCGCCTATCGCTCTTTCTCCTGTTGATTCCCCTCCGCCTTTGCACTCTGATATGTGCGCTTCGTTGCGTTCAATCGTACCTCCTCTCGACCCATAGAAGATTAGATTATGCTCTAGGGATTTGGCATTTTTATTTTGCTTGTTTCAGTTTCCTCATTCGAGAGTACGAGGGTTTTGTTTTCTTTGAAACAATTTTAGTTCCAAAAATTGCAATTTCCCGCCAAATGAACAACGAGGCCTGATTCATTGTTTGTTCCTTTCCGGGTTACGCCTCGGCTTCTGCAGACTGAAGATTATTTTTATTTTTGACTCTTTTACCCCTAAAATCTATTGGATGAATTATCAATGTTAAAAAAGTTTATGTTATGCTTTAATTATTATTATAGTTGATTAATTTTAAAATAAATGTGTGCACGACATCATTTAATTAAAGTGTCTTGTAAATAAGATAGTAAATATAAAAATTAATTTAAATTATACTTACAAAAAGAGTCACAAATATCATAACACATTATTACACCCTGAAAAATGTTAAATAAATACGTGAATATTATAATAAATATTTTGTATTTTGTTAATTTTTGGAAAGAACTAAATTGTAAAAAATTTTGGATGAAATTATATAATTTTTAAATTTTTATAGTTCAAGTATAATTTTTAAAAAAATTTGAGGTGATTTTGCAAATTCAACAAAGCTTTTGTATAAGTAGCCAGTATTTTCATTAGTTTCAAAAGAACTTCACCCTATTTTTATAGATTTTTACAACCACCTCTCCGATGAACACCTTCCCAACCTCCAATTACCAGGACTTTTAAATCACACGACTTACTAGACATTCTTATACTATTGCAACTAACCACACCTCAATGTAACTTTTGACACTTCATCAAATTTTATTTCAAGGTTTGAAAATTATTTAATTCAACTTTTCAGCTAAACTTGACCTTCTTTCGAAAAATCGAACATATTAATAAATTCACCACGATGAGTAGTACAAAATCATCAAAAGAATTGAACCTAAAAGTTATCGAAATTGCCTCGTTGATGTCACTAGAGCCATGATGTTTTGGCCAAATTTTCAAGGAATTGAATGTTGAATGGAGAAATGGATTATAGTGTTTTAACTTAAAATATTGAGAACTATAAGACCCATTAGGATTCACTACCTAAATAGCCAGATTTTGCATTACTGCCATTATTGACTATCATTGACTAATAAAGTTAACTTTTAAAATTAACTTTA
This sequence comes from Khaya senegalensis, assembly GCA_032402905.1. Lineage (NCBI taxonomy): Eukaryota > Viridiplantae > Streptophyta > Magnoliopsida > Sapindales > Meliaceae > Khaya > Khaya senegalensis. Next base: position 6,980,550 of record CP135536.1, read on the forward strand.
TATTTTGATGAAAAGAATCTAATCGTGAAATTAGATTGACAAATTAACTTTTAAAATTAGAAAGCACATATGACGCAGTCAACAATTAGAAACATTTTAGGAATTCTATAAAGATTTTATGTTTTAAAACTATTAAAACTTTATATTTTAGGATTATTAGAATTTTATGTATTATTAAAATTTTATATTCTATAATTATTAGGATTTTATATTCTAAAATTATTAAAATTTTATATTATAATATTATTAGGACTTTATGTTTTAAGATTAGTGTAAATAAGTTTTTCTTTTCTTTTCAATATAACTTTTATCATAATTAAAAATTTCTTTCTTTTAAATTTGAGAAATTTATCGTTTCTTTTACTATCTTATTGCATCAGCTGGTGTTAGAGCAATGTTTCTATCGTTCTCTAATAGCAAAAGACTTAGTTGCAGGCAGTGGTAGTTCTCATGGCGTAGATCAAGGAACTAAAACCTCATGACTTGTAACACAAGATCAAGAGGGTGTGTTAATTGCTTTAGAGTAATGACTAGATCGCAAAATCCAATGTTTTAACGGCATTTTGAAAAAATTACAGATCAACTTGATGCTCTAAGCGTTAATACTAATAGGAACTAGAGTGTTGAAAGGCCATGTACTGAGAAAAATATAGTCTATAGACAACCTATTGGCAGACCTATTCCTACATGTAGGCATAGTTAGCAAATGCGTATAGAAGATTCATACAAAGAAAAAGAAGATTATTTAGAAGCGTCTACAAGAAATATTAGGAATGTACCAATTGGATGTGACAACGATTATTTTAATGGTGATAGATATTCCAACAAATACCGATTAAAGGTAGACATTCTTAGTTTCAATAAGAGTTTAAATATTAAAGAATTTTTGAATTAGATTGTAAAAGTAAGGTAAAACTTGTTGCATGTAGATTAAATGGTGGAGTTTCTGCATAATGGGAGAGATTGCAAAAGATGACATACTGTGAGGGAAAAACACCAGTCAGGACTTGGTACAAAATGAAGTAATTATTACGACGAGACTTTCTTCCTCCTGATTATGAGCAAATCTTATTTCAGAAATATCAAAAATGCCATCAAGGGCAACAATCTATCCATGATTATATTGCTAAGTTTTTAAGGTTAGCGAAAAGAAAGGATTTAAGTGAAACAAAGGGGCAACAAGTTACAAAATATCTTGACGGTTTAAAACCAGTTATCCATGACAAAATTGGAGTACAAGTCATACGCACTTTATCATAAGCATGTAATATTGCATTAAAGGCAGAGTTAGCGTTGCAAGAGAATAGCATATTATACTTTCCTCGCAGAAATTATGGTGGAGATAGTTATAAAATATTTAGTGATAGACAAAAATTAACTTTTGACATTTCGGCACAAAACGATCAGTACAAAAAGGAGAAAGTGGCTGGAAAGTAGAAGGTGATAGAATTTAAAGACAAGCCTAAAGTTGAGAATCCATATGCTAAACCTATTCTAGAAAAATATTTTAAATGCAATCAACTTGGTCATAGGTCTAGTAACTGTCCCTATAAAAAAGCAATTAATATTATAGAGTGAGAGAAAAAGAAGAAAAGGAGAATAAAATTTATTATGGTCTAGATGGGGATATTAAAGAATATGAAGAGAATGATAATGTGGATTGTCATAATTATGTGGTGAAGAAAATGATGTTGACACCAAAACAAGAAGATAAGACTTATAGGCACCAATTATTTTGAACTAAGTGTACCATTACTAGCTACTTATTTGATATTATCATTGGCAGTGGTAGTTGCAAAAATATCATTGAAAAAGAAGTGATAAAAAGTTTAAGGTTACAAATAGAGAAGCATTCAAAACCATACACCATTGATTGAATCAATGCAGCAGAAAAGATTCGAGTAACTGAACGATCCAAAGTACCTTTCTCTATCTGCAAATATAAGGATAAGGTTTATTATGATATAGTGGATATGGATGCATGTCATTTGTTGTTTGGTAGACCATAACAATTTAATATAGCCGTACAAGATGATGGACGAGAAATACTTACAAATTAGAGAAGAATGGTATAAAATTTACGTTATCATAAATAAAAAGAGGTTTCGAAGCCAAAGCCTCAAAAGTAAAAGGGCAAACTATCTTTACACTTACATAATCGACTTATGAGATGAAGGTAGCAATTAAAGAATCAAAAGAGGTACATGTAGTCATTGTGAAGTCAGTTTTAACAATAAAAGTAAAGCCACCAACAGATGAGTTACCATAAATAATTAAATCATTGCTAGAAGAATTCAAAAAAGTAACACTTAAAGATTTACTTGATGGGTTACCACCCATAAAAGATATTCAGCACCATATTGATTTAATTTTAAGAGCTAACTTACCAAATTTACATCATTATAGGATGAGTCCTAAGAAAAGTAAGATTCTTAAAGAAAAGGTAAAAGAATTATTAAGAAAGGCATACTTTCAAGAAAGCACAAGTTCATGCCCAGTTTCAACCTTGTTAACACTAAAGAAAGATGAAAGTTAGAGGATGTGTGTGGATAGACGAGCCATTAATAAGATCACCATTAGGTATAAATTTTCAATTCCAAGATTAGATAATATGTTAGACACGTTATATGAGGCTATGATATTTTCAAAGATTAATCTTTGAAGTGGGTATCATTAAATTCGAATCAAACTTAGAGATTAGTGGAAAACAACTTTTAAAATGAAAGAAGGCTTGTATGAGTAGCTTATGATGTTGTTCGGGTTATTTAATGCATCTAGCACATTCATGCGGCTAATGAATTAGGTATTGAAGCCTTTTATTTGAAAATTTGTTAAGGTATATTTTGATGATATTCTCATTTATAATCGGTTAGAAGAAGAGCATTTTATACACCTGCGGAAAATTTTAAAAGTATTACAAGAGAATAAGTTGTATGTTAACTTAAAAAAGTGTAATTTTATGGTTATAAAGTTATTATTTTTAGGTTATATTGTTAGCATGGATGGAATACAAGTTGATGAAAACAAAGTTCAAACTATTAGAAATTGGCCTAAGCCACATCAGTAACTAAAATAAGAAGTTTCCATAGGTTAGCAACGTTTTATTGGCGATTTATTCAAAATTTTAGCATTATTAGTACACCTCTTATTGAGTGCCTAAAGAAAAGAAAGTTTCAATGGAGTGAAAAAATTAATGTGAGTTTTGCAGTACTAAAAAAAAAGTTGTGCACCGTTCCTATTTTAGCATTGCTAGATTTTGATGTAGTTTTTGAGGTGAAATATGATGCTAGTGGAGTAGGAATTGGGGCTGTTCTTTCTCAGTAGAAATGACCAATAGCTTATTTTAGCTAAAAACTTAATGATGCCAGGCAAAAATAAACAATAAATGACAAAAAATTTTAATCTATTGTACGTGCATTGAAAACATGGGAGCATTACTTAATAGGACATGAGTTTGTTTTTGTATTCCAATCATGAAGTATTAAAGTATCTGCATAGTTAGAAAAGGATTAGTAAAGACATGCATGCCTGATAGTCTTAATTTTTGCAAAAATTCCCATTTAAGCTAAAACATAAGGTGGGAGTACACAATCAATTGGTAGATGCATTGAGTAAACTTGTGGAATTGCTAGTCATATCGAGACAAGAGATTATAGAATTTAAAATCATGAAAGAATTATATCCGATGGATAATAATTTTTGTGAGACTTAGAGGAAATATATTAATAAATTACCAGTTGAAGATTTTCATATTCATAATGGATTTCTTATGTGAGGTAACCAATTGTGTATTTCGAAGTCATTTTTAAGGGAAAAAATAATCACAGATTTACATGAAGGAGGTCTAGCTGATCATTTAGGATGTGATAAGACTATGACAGTAATGGTAGAAAAGTATTATTGGCCATATATAAGAAGACATGTATCTAGGTATATGCAGTGATGTTATGTTTGTCAAACCGCTAAGGGTTATTCTCAAAACACTAGTTTGTATTTGCCTTTACCTGTTTCAAAAAATATTTGGAAGATTTATTTATGAATTTTGTGTTAGGCTTGCCTCGAACACAAAGAGATGTGGATTCCATTTTTATGATTATTGACAAGTTTTTAAAGCTAGCACATTTTGTTCCTTACAAAAAGACCTCAAATGCAAGTGGAATAGTCAAACTATTTTTCAAAATAGTTATTAGTTTGCATGAGGTACTAAAGACTATTACTTTAGATCGAAACAGTAAGTTTTTGAGCCACTTTCGGCAGACATTGTAGAAGTTATTTGATTCAACTTTAAACTTTAATAGCACAGCTCATCCACAAACAGATGGTTAGACCGAATTAATAAATCGAACACTAGGTAATTTAATTCATAGTATTTACGAAGATTGACTAAAGTAGTGAGATTTTGCATTAGCACAAGCAGAATTTGCATACAATAATCTCGTGCACAATGCTATGGAAAAATCTCCATTTTTAATTGTGTACACAAAGTTATCACAGTATGCATTTGATTTAGTGAAACTACTTAAGGGTCAAGGAGTTAATGCAGCTACAAAGAACATGACTAAGCAGTGGTAAGATATTCAGACAAAAATAACACAAAAATTGAATCAAGCTAATATCAAATACAAGAAAGTAGCGGATCGACATTGAAGAGAGTAAGTATTTGAAGTGGGAGACAAGGTGATGGTATTTCTACATAAAAAAATATTTTTTGTAGAAACTTACAACAAATTCAACCTAAGAAATATAGACCTTATAAGATTCTGAAGAAAATTAATGATAATGTTTATGTTATGGATCTACCAGAGTCAATGGGCATTTCTAAAATGTTTAATGTAGCGGATATTTATCCATTTCATACATCAGGGAAGCCGTTATATTCAAACATTGTAGCATACTCGAGGACAAGTTCTTCTCAAGTAGGGAGAAATGACACAATCAACAATTAGAAATATTTTAGGAATTCTGCAAGAACTTTATGTTTTAAAACTATTAGAATTTTGTATTTTAAGATTATTAGAATTTTATGTATTATTAGGATTTAATGTTCTATAATTATTAGAATTTTGATATTTTAAGATTATTAAAATTTTATATTCTAATATTATTATAACTCTATGTTTTGGGATTAATATGCATAAATTATTCTTTTTTTTCAATATAACTTTTGGTATAATTAAAAAATTTTTTCTCTTAAATTTGAGAAATTTATCGTTTTTTTTACTATCTCACTGCGTCAACATAAATCAAGACAAATAAAGTAAGCATTCTATTACTTACTTAGTTATGCACTTTAAAAATTTAATTGAATATATTTACATATATACATATGATTATGATTATAATATGAAACAAACTTAAATTATTTCAATTGATTATGCTGTTTTATGATGAAAATGTTTGAATGGCATGTCTTGCGGTTATGATGTGCTGAATATTTGTTTAAATTAAATGTTTTATACTAAAAATGTTTATTGGTAAATTTGTTAAAGGGTATTATTTTGATGAATAGTATACAATGAGTTTTATTAATTTTATGCCATTATGCTATCTAATTTTTAATTGATTATTATATGAAAATGATATATGAATATAAACATATTTACGTTATTTGTGATTGAGTATTGATGGGATAATGCAAGAGTATCTTTGGCTATGAGATGGAACAATGTAAGAGTATCCTTGATCATGAGATGGGACGATGGGAGAGAGTTCTTAGGTTAGTTTTGAGATAGGATGATAAAGGAGTATTCATAAGTATGAGACTTGACACCTACGCAATTTATGTGGTTGATTATAACTATTGATGACATAAATGTTCAAATAATTAATTCATATAGTTTAAAATTTAAAATGATACTTATTTTAGTTGTACATATATATTATGTGTAAAATGTGAAATTTCATAATATTTAATATCATTGGTGATTTTGTTAAAAAAGGGCATAATTTACTTTTCTACCAATTATGCAAAATTTTTGGTAAAATTAACATAGATAAGTGATAATAATTCCTACTGAACATAGTAGTTTTACTCACCCCTTCTCTTTTTCTTCCAGGAATATTTTTAACATGATGTGAATACTGTACAGTGAGTAATACGTTTGAATATTAAGAGGTATAGTGAATGGATTTACAACTACTCAATAATTGATATGTTTCTATTAACTTATATTTAAATTATCATATTTCTGATTATATGATGATGCATAATTTATATGGATTATCTAGTTTTAAATTATTTATTTTAAAACATAATAAGTGTTCACATTTTCTTGTGATATTTTAGTATACTTTGTATTTTGATTTGTTTTGAAAAACCTCGAGACATATTTAAGTATTTAATTAGTAGTATTTTATTAATAGTTTAATTTTTTAACTTAAAAGTTATTAACCTTTATTTTAGGGTGTGACACACATATTACAATTCTCAAAGCTATATAGAAATGCTCCATTATCATGAATTTTTTAATTGCATGCTTAATTAGTGCAATTACCAAAGATTAAAGAAATCAAGCTGAATTGGGTGGGTACTTGATTTAGTTGGTTTAAGAAGTTTGAATTTGAGGAAGGATGAATATACTTCAAATGGATTTTAAAGATAGGTTTAAACGTAGAAGTGGTAGCAATATTATTTCAGTCAATAATATTATCTTGTTTATATTAGTTATTAATATATTACTATGAATACACAATGAAACCATGAGCAAATTTGTAGGAAAATTAGAAATTAAAGAATCTTGCTCTTGTTGAAACTCTTGTTTCCGCCAAATCCATACTTGTTCTTATACGTTGGATATTCGTGCAAAGTAAAACTACCTTTTCCACATTTGTGCAACTAACCCTGCAATATTCCATTCTTTGAAAAACCCATTTGTCTCGTGAGCAACATGAATTTCTCCAGTAATCGATAGCATTCTCTTCACATTTTTTAAGAAACTAGTTACCATATGTTTATGTTACCTGTATTACAAATCAATTCACAAGCCATGCTTAAAGTTAGAAAACATAGGTAAAAAGTTGTAGCATGATGACTTAATTTTCTATTAATCTAGGGCAAAAGGTTTAGTTAGTTATTTACTGCAGTACAATAGTCAAGATTTCAACTTGTTAAAACCAACCTGAGAGAAGTTGAACATGGTTGATATTGTTGCTTTTTTGTTGAATTGATTAGGGTATAGTACAAATTCTAGAACTTATATTAATGTCCTTTCAAATTATTTAATAAGTTGTGTTTTAAAAGCAATGATTTTGATGCTTTTAAAAGCTATTAAAATTTTTTTTTACCAATCATAAATTTAGTAAAAAATTATTAGATAAGCTACTTATAGTTTGTCATAGTAATCTTAAATGGGCCATTTAAAAGTTTATGAATGATTAATTATATATATAATAATCGAATCATTGATTCATTAATATCATAATAATAAAGTGTTATATCTATCACTATTATCATAGTAATACCCACCATCAATTGGTGAATTTTCATAGATAGAAGGATCATCAATACTTTTATTGGATTCTTATCATTCTCTTTATTAAAAAGAAAAATTTTGTGTACTTAACACTAATTTTGCTAAAAGATTACTTTTTTTTGTTAAAAAAAAATAAAATATAACTTCTTCGATCTTCGAAATGAAACTTAAATAAGAAATATAAGAATTAGGTTCTAACAATTGAATAAGGGGATGAGGGATGTGGTGTAGGAATAATTCCTTCCATCATCAAAATTACATCTTTCATTGTAGGTCGTGACGTTGACTCGGTCTCAACACACAAATGTCTAATGTTGACCATTTTCTCCAATTCCTCTATTTCTATTTCATCTTCTTTGACCAACTTTTGAATCTCACCAACTTCATAGCACTAATAAACCCAATCCATTAGTACGATTTCTTCATTTCCTATAGATACATCCACATTTTTTCTATAACAAATAATTTCAAGGAGCATTACTTCGTAGCTATATACATTAACTTTCACTATAATTGGTGAGTTATTGTTGTATTATTCTAGAGCTGTATATCCTCTTGTCACTCTTGCTATTGTGTATGTTCTTGTTTTTTGATCAGGCTTCAACTGCTTGAAAAATCCAAAATTCAATAACTTTTCTTAAAATGTGCTATATTTGCTACAAAAAATAAGAAGTTAAAGATGTCAACTTTTGAAGATTTAATAGAATAACAGAAGCTAAAAAAGCTTATGAAAATTTGATTTTTTTCATGTTATTTAAATTTCTATTGCATGATTTTAGAGATTTCTAGTTGAGTTTGTTTTCATTTTCTATATAAATACATTTATAAGTTAATGAATGAAAATAATAGAGTTTTATGTAGCGCATTTCGTTTGTTATTCATTTTCTGTCCAAAGAACTTACGAGTGGTATTAGAGCTTTGTTCTTAAAGGGCTTGTAATTTCTTTAAGTGAATTATAGTGAGGAACAAACCACATTCCAATCTAAAACTTTTTTAACCTAAAATAAATGACAGGAAACAATTATATGGCAACACCACCAGTTCTCACTAATGAAAACTATTAAACATGGGCTGTGAAGATAAAGGCATTTTTTCAAGCCAATGATTTATAGGACATAGTGGAATCAAATGATATTCCACTACTACTAGAAGATCCCATATTAGCTCAAATCAAGAATTAGAGGGAAGAAAAAAGAAGAAGTACAAGGCCAAGACTTGTATTTACTTAACAATTTCAAATATTATTTTAACAAAATAATAGTCTGTAATACAACAAAACAGGCATAGGATCTATTTAAGGAAAAGTATCAGAGTAACACTAGAATAAGACAAATGCAAATTTTAAATCTCATGGGAGAATTTGAAATGCAAAAAATTAAAGACTTTGAGGTTTTCAGGGATTATTCAAATAGGTTGATGGTAATTGTTAATAAAATCAGGATGCTTGGTGAATTGATTCCTAATAGTAAGGTAGTAGAAAAAATATTGGTGACTCTTTCTAAAAGGTTTAAGGTTAAAATTTTCTCTTTTGAACAATCAAGAGACTTGTCAACAATTTTATTAGGAGAGTTAATCAATGCATTACAAGCTTAAAAGTAAAGAAGGGCCTACAAATGAAAGGAGATAATAGAAAGGGCTTTTAAAGTAAATGAAAGGACATTATTACTAATGATAACAAAACTAAGAAATCTTAAGATAGAAAAAATCAAAAGAAAAGAAAAGATAATCTTATGAAATTTCCTCCTTGCCAACACTGTAGTAAGACAAATCATCATTTAGCAAAATGTTGGAAGAATATAGATTGTAGATCATGTAAGAAAAAGGGTCACATTTCCAAATTCTACAGAAGTAAGCAAAAGAAAGAATAGCAATCATAAACACAGCTAGTGCGTCAATATGAGGAGAAACAACTATTTATTGCTACGTGTTTTGTAGGAAATTGATCAAATAATGATGTTTGGCTTATAAATAGTGGTTGTATCAATAAAATGACATTCGATGAATTGATTTTTCAAGAGCTTGACAAGTCTAAGTCAAGATTGGAAATAGTCAATTGATTAAGGTAAAAGGAAAGGGAACTATTTCTATAACAGGTTTTACAGGTTAAAAACTAATTATCGATGTGCTTTTTGTACTAGAGATAGACTAAAACTTGCTAAATGTTGGTTAGTTACTTGAAAAAGGCTATTTAGTATCTTTTAAAAATAAAACTTACAAAATTACTTGCACTAGTGGTGCAATTCTATTCTTTGTTGGCTTGAAAAGCAAGAGTTTTAGTTGGATTGGAAGAAAATTCAAGTTAACGCATATTCTTGCTCACAAGCTAATGTATGGCACAAACGAATGGGATATTTTCACAGTTCTACATTATAATTCATGCAAAAAAAATGAAGTGGTAAAGGAAATGACATTCAATAAAGAAAGAATCAACAAGTGTGAAGTGTGCCAATTAGAAAAACAAGCCAACTAGCCATTTCCAGTTAACAAAGCCTCAATAGCAGGTGAAAAATTACAACTAATCCATACCGATGTATATAGACCAACGAAGACAAGAAGGTTATGAAAGTAGGATAACTCAATAAAAGTAGGTAATGAAAGTAGCTATTTCGTCCTTTTTATTGATGATTTTAACAAGACGTGTTGGGTGTTTTTTATTAAGCAAAAATTAGAAGTTACAGCAATATTCTAAAAATTTAGGCTCTTGATTGAAAATCAAAGTAGCTATAAAATCATAATGATAAGATTCGACAATAGGACTGAATACACAGTTGATATGTTCATAAACTTCTGTGAGCATGCAAGAATTGAGGATCAATTCATTATTCCATACACCCCTCAGCAGAATGGTGTGAGTGAAAAGAAAAACAAAATACAATGGAGATGGCAAGGTGTTTGCTTTTTGAAAAACATAGGCAAGAGAAATTTGGGTAAAAGCAGCTAACACTGCTATTTTTTTATTAAACAAGCTTAAAACAAAAGCCTTGAAAGGAAAAAATCCTTTTAAAGCATGGTATGATTTTAAACCTTCAATAGCAAATTTAAAAATTTTTGGTTGTTTATGTTTTACTCACATTTCAACACAAGAAGAGAGGAAAGCTAGACCAAAAAGTAGATTATGGAGTCCTAGTAGGATATATCATAGTCAATAAAAGATACAGAATTTTTCAGCCATTGACTAAAAAATTAATTACTAAAAGAGATGTGATAATTGATGAAAATATAGAGTGGGATTGGGAAAAGGCAAAACCAAGGAGACAAATATCTGTATAAGAGAAAGTAATCAAACTTAATGAAGAAAGCTATGATGGGCTACCAATGAAAGGGATTAGATCGCTTACAAAAATTTATCAAAAAAGTAATGTAGCAATTTTAGAACCTACTAGCTATGAAGAAGCAGCAAAGGATCCAAAATGGATTACTGCAATGCAAGAGGAAATGCAGCTGATTCCTAAGAATCAAACATAGGAGTTTGTAGATAGGCCTTTACACAAAAAATCAGTTGGAGTCAAGTGGGTTTACAGGACAAAGTTAAATGCAAATGAAACTATAAACAATTACAAAACTATATTAGTAGTAAAGGGCTATGCATAGTAATTTAGAATGGATTTTTCAAAAAAATTTACACTAATGGTAAAGTTAGACACAATAAGGCTACTCTTGACAATTGCGGCACAATAACAATGGAAAATTTATCACCTGGATGTTAAATCTACTTTCGTAAATGGTTATTTGTATAAAGAAATTTTTGTTAACAACAGAAGGATTTGCAGCTGATTCTAGCAAGGTTTATTTGCTTAAAAAAGCTTTATATAAGCTAAAACAAACTCCAAGAACCTAGTATGACAGAATTGATAAGTAATTGATGAGTATAGACTTTAACAAAAGCCTAAGTGAAAAAGCTTTATACATTAAGGCAGAAAAATATGACATAGTTATTGTATCACTTTATGTGGATCATTTACTAGTAATAGGGAGCAATATAGAGCTTGTCAAGGTGTTTAAGAAGCAAATGATGGTTGAGTTTGAGATGACAGATCTTTTTGTGATGGCTTTCTTCTTCAGAATGAAAATTTAGCAATCAAAAAAATGAGATTTTTATTGGCCAACAAAAGTATGCTAAGGAAGTGTTAAGAAAGTTTAAAATGGAGAAATGCAAGCTCATGGATACTTTATTGGCTCAAAATGAGAAATTATATTTAGAATGAGTAAAAATGGTCAATGAAGGCTTTTATCGAAGTTTGATTGGCTATTTAATATATATAACAGTGACAAGACTGAATATAATGTACTCAGTTAGTTTACTTTCAAGATTCATGTATTGTCACATCTTAAAGTTGCTAAAAAAGTATTAAGATACATAGAAAGGACATTGGACTTAGGAGTTAAATTTAAAAAAAAAAAAAAAGAGTTAGGTCTTCATGAATGTACAAATAGTGACTGGGCTAGAGCTTGTGAAGACATGAAGAGTACCGTAAGTTACCTAGTCAGCTTTGGTCCTTGGTGTTTTTGTTGGAGTTCAAGAAAGCAAGAAGTTGTTGCTTAGTCAACTACAAAAGCTGAGTATGTAGCAGAAGCAGCTGCAGTTAACTAGGCTTCATGGTTAAAAAAGTTGATGACTGATTTAAAATTGATACAAGAAGAAGCAACTGAAGTATTTGTAGATTATTAGGCTGCAATAGCAATTTCGAACAACCAGATTTTTCATGAAAGAACCAAGCATTTCAACATAAATTATTACTTTAACAGAGAAGTGTAGTAAAATGGTAAACTGAAACTGGTGTATTGCAGTACAGGTGGTCAACTTGTAGACATTTTAACAAAGGGTTTGTCAAAAGTAAGGTTTGAATTTTTGAGAGAAAAATTAGGAGTATGTAGCAAAAATAGCAAAGAGGAGTGTTAAAATGTGCTATATTTGCTGCAGAAAATAAGAAGTTAAAGATGTCAACCTTTGAAGATTTGCTGGAATAATAGAAGTCGAAAAAACTATTGAAAGTTTGATTTTTTCATGTTATTTAAATTTCTGTTGCATGATTTTAGAGATTTTCAGCTAAGTTTGCTTCCATTTTCTGTATAAATACATTCATAAGTTAATGACTGAAAATAAGAGAGTTTTATGTAGCTCACTTCGTTTGTTATTCATTTTTTGTCCAAAGAACCTACATCTTTGCTATCCAAGATTCATCCATCAGGATGTTATGTGGCTTGATGTCATAATGCATGATCTGAGTTTCGCATTCCTCGTGTAGATAATAAAGTCCTTTTGCTATCTTTAATGCAATCTTTCTTCTTTCATTCTAACTCGGGCATTTCTTAGACTTGCAGAGAAGATTTCCTAATGAACCATTCTTCATGAACTCGAATACAAGAAGCCTATTTAATCCTTCACTACAAAATCTTAATTAGCTTTCTCACTGTAATTTCTTTCCTACTATTGTTATTAGCTACCAAAGAACCCTTGTACACCCTCTCTAAACCTCCCCTACTAAGTTTTTCTTTGAAGTTTCGGTGGTTGAAACAAGATGCTGATAGCTGAATGATCTCAAATTGATTTCTCCGACTACATCTGGTGAACTTGCTTACCTTAAAATGATTTTGAAGCTCCATATTTGATGCGTGCAAACCAAATAGCCCGTGAACATAAAGACTATTAAGGAAGAAGCAATTAGAACAACACCAACAATTACAAACTCTTTGCCAATCTTTTTGGTAATATTATTGATAATAGAGTCATTTCTATTCGGAGGTGATCCATCAGTTACAACTTTAATGAGGGCTTTATTAGGACTTGTAATATTTTTTTATTTCATAACTCAAAGATAGCTTGTACTTGAAGCACAATTATTCTCTGAATTGCGCCACAATACAATTACAATCCTTCAAACATGCGTTTGAACAAGCTTCTTCACTTGCAGGCTTGATGATATCATACTCATCGCATTGCCAAAATGTACTTTCTAGAGTAGAAATTTTATGACTTTTTCTACTCGTATTTTCAAGGCAAGCATTTTCTGTGCTAGAAGTTAACCGGCAACCATCCTACTGCCATTAATTATCCATGTATACGAAACCACAAGGACAAAGGCAAGCAATATCAAAACCATCACGGCTGCAATAGCTTTTCAATCTGCAAAATTCCTTTCACTAAACAATGATCTTCTTTGTTGATTGCCGCCCACAAAATCTTGGATTTCAACTGCCATTATTCCCAATTTGAAGTTGATAAAGTCTGAAAATGCAATCAACATCAAGAGTAGCTCGATACAAGGTCGCATTGTTGATTAAAAGTCCTCCTTCGGTTAAATTCTTTACAATGTACCTAGTTGAATTTCCAAGATATAAATAACTAGCTTGGTCTAAATTTACTGCTATATTTTTACCAGCATCTGAAATATATGATGACCAATATCCATATTTACCCCCTTGAATACTTCTTACAAGAAATGCAATAAGATTTCCATCAAATTGCATCAAAAATTTGAATTTTCCAACATATTGATTAGCTATAGACATGCTTGAATAAAGAGCAGTATTTTGAGCTAGCTTTTGCCTCATCAAAAGGGTATCCGTTGGATCTTCATCAAAATTAGGCCAAACAATTTCAAAGTTTAAGTCATAAAGAACAAAGTTAACTGAATCAAGCATTGCAGCAACTATAACTCTTTGGCCAATTTTGGCTATCAGCTGGAGTACTTCTCTTATGGAGCTACGTAAGAGGAGGCTTCCCTCAGTGCAGAAACTCAGAGCTGCACCCGATGAAAACACAGCATCTCTGAGTCCAACAGTCCATACAATTGTGTTTGTTGGGCTGCCAACAATCCATATTCCAACCTTGAAGACATTTCCATTAGGATAAAATCAGAATACGAAATGGCCACAAGGAGAAGACTAGAACTTTGGAGTGGAGTTTTTGTAAAGAGTTGAGCCTTTGCTTCTGTTATTGGATTGTGGCAATTGAGCTTTTGATATGGAGAAGAGGTAAATAAAAAAGAGAATGAAGAACAAATTTTTTGCCATAATTAGGGTTTGTAAATAAAAAAGTGAATGAAGAACAAATTTTTTGCCGTAATTAGGGTTTTATGCTATCAGTGTTTTGTTATTTTAACATAAAGAGTAAGCTTTTTATAGAGAAGGTGGAAAGAATTTCAGCTTAATTTCTTCTTTTTCTTCCTCTTCTTCTTATTTTGTTGTAATTGCTTAGCTACTTCCTAAGCAAATACTATGGCCCACAGAGGGCAACTCTCTTATCATAAATCAATGAAATTATAGATTTCGTGTTGTAAAACAAGGAATGATAAAGTCCGACATCACGGTCCATGTTTGCATACATTACCTCACAAATTTGACTAACATGTATGCATATCCCAAATTTCAAGTAGAAATTTCATCCAATAAATCAGACAAATGTGTCAAAATTTTATATAGAAACTGCACATGAGAAGGATTTATATTAGAAACGATAAATGAACCAAAAAGTGTTGGCATTCTATAAGAAATATTTATTTGGATGTGTTTAGGTAAACTTGAATCATAATCATACATAGGACATATTCTAACAAAAGCTGCTCAATTTTAATTTTTCACTAATTTTACTCGACTTGTTAATTTGATCCAAGTGGTACACATTTTATCTATAAATATATACTAATTTATTTAACTATTAATATCTCTTAAGGAATCACTGTTATTATCAATGTCATTCATTGTTTGGTATTATTTTTATATCATGATCTAATGATTTTTTTTTAATATCAAAGTTTGTTCCGTTTTGTGTTATTTAGCTATTATGGGTGGAGAATTTGTAAAGCATTAATAACAAAAATTATTTTAACTTATACCATATCTAAAAACATATAAAATTGGTTAAGTCTTTTTTTTTCAAAGAGTTAAATTATTTAATATATAATTAATTATTTAAATAATTTTACTTTATTTATCTTATAGCATATCTCTTAAAATTTATTCATTAATATTATTGTACAAATTTTTAAAAAATTAGAACTGATAATCCAACTATCGAAATTTTCTTTTTTGGTGGAATAAAAACTAAAAAAGATTTAATTAAAAGTTCTGCTTGAAATAGCTGGAGCAAATGCAGCATTAGTCAATAATGTACGCCGGAAATTAATGTGGGATGCATTGACTGACCTTTTGAAGTCCTGGTCTATGACTTTTGCTGTATTTACAGTCATTTTCCACCGCAAAACCGACGATGGTGTTTTAGTCAATGCTCAATGACTTATAGACTACGTTTAATAGTGCGGAAATTAATTATATTCAAGACCCATTTTGTCTTTGATTTATGTAATTAAGCTTCTTTCGTAAATAGATTTTAAAATTTATGAATACACGTGTGATATAATTGTATTAATTTTTTTGGTACAATAATCCGTATAGATAGTTTACTTTTTATTATATGTTAAAATTTGGAGTGGCAGTTCTATATATAGAGAGTTGCTATAACACAAAAAATTGTTCAATCTTTAATTTGTCAAGAGTTACTCTTCATATTTCAACAAATTCAAACATTACCTCACCATATATATATATATATATATATAAAATATTTAAGATTACAAAACTTGTTTATATTTTCTATTGTTGAATTGAGTAAGATGAATAATTTAAAATTTGTATCACAATATTATATTAAAAAATTTAAATTTTATGTATTTATGACGTCATAATTTTTTAACTATTAAACTAATATACTTTTAATGTTTGAGATTGCATCTAACTTAAATTAATACACATGTAAAATATAATTTTAATCATTTAATATGAATCAATTTAGTGGCATTAATGATATAAGTATTTGTGTAACAAGTTGAAGTTTACGATTTTAACTCATTAACTCATGTACATACATATATCATTAAAGACTTTAACCAATGCAATGCAATAAACTAATATTTTCTTTTATATACTTGTATACATACATACATATATATATATATATATTTAAAAATGTTAGTAAATATTTAACTCGATTGTATCTATGAAAAAATATATAGGGTAGATCTAAAGCAACCCCTAAAATATTGTTAATGAGGTAGCAATTATGTTAAACATGTTTGTTTTCTTATTTATCATTTGGAGCATGCAAAAACCTTGATGGTAGGAGGAGAAGAATGTTGTTCATTAATACAGACCCAAAAAAAAAAAAAGGCGCAAAATTTTGGAGTTTCATTCGGTCAACAGTTTCAAATCTTAACTCTCCAGAAGTCTTATATGGTCTTTTTCCACAAACCTAATCAATGAAATCGTTTGTAAATCAAAGAACAATAACTTATGGATTTGAATCAAAGAAAATTGCTTTTCCTCTTTAATGGTGAACCGAAAGTGGGCTTGCTGTTTAGAAGAAATAATTAGTCTTCTAATTTTTATTTTTATTTTTTTTTTTATATATCAAATTACTAATTTTTTTAATTGAATTTTGATATAGTTAAATCTTTGTTTTTGAATTTAATTATCGAGTATTTTTAGATTCAATTCTACAAACATGAATATTTGCAACTAAAAAATTGAGAATACATAAGGTGTTTCTAAACAATCCCGAATGCATTGAGGTATATTAAATGTATGTTAAATTTTTTGAGATAAAAATGTTTGTTCTTTTCATCAAAGGTTCATATCATCTCGTGACAAATTATGAGGACACAAAAATTATCTCAGGGAGGATAATGAAAATCAAATAAAGGTGCTGAAAATAATTTTTAATGTCCAAGACAATCATATTACTGGCTAATTTATATGGCAAGAAATTAAAATGATAATCTGCCATAGTTAATCAAATATTTTATAGAAATTAAATCCTCCAATTAATTATCACTTCATTTTTTTTATTTTTGTCTATAAATAAATGTTTTGTAATATATTTTTATCAACAAGCGAATAAATTTAATTATTTATTTTTGATAAATTTCTCTACTTAAGACAAACCAACTCATATAAATGATGATTGTTTGTAGATTATTTTATTATTATTATTATTATTATTATTATTATTATTATTATTATTATTATTNTTTATTATTATTATTATTATTATTATTATTATTATTATTATTATTATTATTATTGTGAGTCAAAAACATAACACATAAATGTTTGATAAATATTAATTTAAAAAAAAAATCACTTTTGTATTAATATTTAACATTTAATGTTGTCTCTTAAGCCAATTGTAACTTTGACTTTGTCGGCACTCAATTTAAAATAAAGTTAAAAAAGAATTGGTACCTGCAAAACATACTTCAATATGTAAGAAGAATAGAGTGATATGAGAAACAAATAGATAAAAGGAAAGGAGAGCGCTTAGATTTCGTGATTTTGCTTTATACTAAGGTGAAGCACATGAAAGTTTAAGCAACTTTTTTTAAAGAACATTGATATTAAAAATAAATTTACTTTTCACATAAATTTTATAAATATTTTGAGAGATAAAAAACAAGAAAATTATTTTTAATATCAATAATTTTTTTTTACAAAGTATTCAAAATGATAATTTTACATGAAATAATTTGACTTCAATTTTTAAGGTTTCACAAAAAAAAAAAAAATCACTATCTTTTTAAAAATTTATACTGTGGTCAATGGATGCAAATGAATTAACATAAATATTTTGGACCAAAATGATAAATATAAAAAAATATTGAGAGTTTTGAATAATATGTGAAATAACCCTACTAGAGTGCATTTGCTGAAACCTTAAAGACTAAAGCGAAATTATTCCAATGTACACGTGTATTGAAAATCTAAGTGCAAGGTAAGAAATTGTGTACCGTGCGGACAACGCCGAAAACAACTTTGGTCGAAGCCAACATAATTCATTGACATGGTTAGAAGACTTTAGAATAGTATAACTTCTGACGAGGACTAAACTGGGTGCAATTATTTTCAATCAATTGCAGCTTTGAATTGATTTTTCACCAGAATTTTTAAAGCATGACGGTGACTGTTATTATAAATCACCAGATTTTGAATTGAGGGTTTAGCTACTATAGATGTGGTAATGGTATTTCTTTTTTTTAATTTTTTTAAAAATTATTTTTAATTTTTTATATTTATTTTAAATATTATTTATTATATATTTTAATTTTTTTTTACATATTTTAAATATTATTTAACATTTATCTTATATATTTCAACTCTTTTTTTTTTAATTTTAAATTTTACAAAAATTATTTTAAATCTTATACATGCAATTTTTTGTAGAAATAATAATATTTACAGGTATCATAACTAAGTCAAGTCCTTAAATTGAAGTAATGACTATTATCATAATATTTGTTTGTTAACTTTTCAAACAAATATTCTGAAGTAATTTTTGTTAAAAAAAAATAAAAAATATTAAATTAAAGTATTTTAGAATAAACCTTAAAATCATAAATCATCATTTACCATTTATTTATCTTTTTTAGTCAAATCTTTCCCTTTCAAATATTACGTACCTCCCAATATTTGTTTGAAAAGTTCACAACAGTCCCCGTTAGACTTCAAATAACAAAATGTCTTCTGAAAAATCAATTCAAAGCTCCAGTTGATTATACTGGCATCCTAAGAAATAATTATTTTTTAAATACTAAAATATATATATATATATATATATACACACATATATAGGTCATGAAAATACTAAATTACTTGATAATAATCTAAGATTATTGTTTAAAAGTGTTGCGCACTTTCCAATGACAATGAAATTAACTATATATATATGTATATATATTTATGAGGATTACTTAGGGTTGGTTTGGAAATGCTAAACAAAAAATGGTTGTGTATTTAAATACTTTTTCTTGAACATCTTTTAGAAAAATTTGTTTAAATGGTTAGTTTCAACTGTAAAATATTTTAATAATAAACAATTATGTAATAATTTAAAAATTAGATCTAATACTAATTAAATTTGATAAACAATTGCATAATAATATTAATAGACAAACACATTTAATAAGTACATGTATTTTTAATTAGTATCTATGCAGTGCTAATTAACATTGCTAAACGGATACTTAATTCGCTAGCAGGTTTAATTTACATTAGAATATGCAGAAGATCTTAGACATTAATAGTTTTCACATTACTTATGATTCTAAAATAAGTTCATGAAAACAATAAAAAGTTGACGTGTTATTCAATGTTATTGTGCATCTTAAACTCCAAGGAACTTATTCGATGCCGATTTACATTATTCTTTTTTTTTTTTTTCTTTTGGAGAATGTATCTCCAAAAATAATACAAAAGAACCAAAAGAAACGTGTTGGAATTTTGAGAAGTAACAACAGTTGGAACTTGAATTTTAAAAAAATATATAAATAACTCATTTCTTTTAGAACTTAAAATTTGAATTTAGAGAAGGAAACTTTATGGTTTTCAGATTCCAATTTTTGGACACGATACCTAAAGTTGTGTTTTATCTATTTTAGAATTATAAAAAGAAAAATGGTTTGAAGAAAATGAAGTTGAAATAAGCATATTTTGTGTTTTTAATTTTTGGAAATATACAATTAAAAGCTGATTGAAAGAAATAAGCAAGTTGTATTAAGTGCTAACATTATCTGGAACCTCGCAAAAACAGTATACAAATTGTAAAAATTTCTGAAAATGCTGCGATGAAAGTTGTCTTAAAAAGTTTTATTAATGGAATGAAAGTGTTTAAAAAAATGAATTTTTAACAAAGTATTTGTAACGAAAGGATGTCTTTGAGCAATTTTCAAGTTACGGGAGATGATGAAAGATACTGCAAAACCTAAGGAGGGTTGCGGGAACTTTCCCCTACAATTGACGGCTGAAATTAACTCTCTGCTGGCGTGTTTGAAGGTTCCAGGTTTTTTGAGCTAATTAACACTGTGGACTTCGTTCCAGGTTCATAAATTGAAACATGACTTCACTCCAGGTTCATAATTCGAAGATAAACCAGATAAAAAAATGCAGAGATTTCATGTTATTTTCATGAATTCTATCGTATTATTGGTCCTGTCTAAATGTTTGACGGCTTCAGCTCAACGAAGACAATCTAACATAAGCCTAGGATCTTCTCTTTCCCCCACCAGAAACCCGTCATGGCCGTCGCCTTCCGGCCTCTACGCCTTCGGATTTTATCAGCTAAGCAGAGACGGCTACGGTGTTGGGGTTTTTCTAGCCGGGATTCCGAATAGAACTGTAGTGTGGACTGCCAAACGAGACGATCCTCCAGTCTCAAGCAACGCCACCTTGCTATTCAATTCTGAAGGCAGGATCGTTTTGCGATCAACAAAAGGCCAAGATTCTGTTATCGCCGACGTTTCTAACTCTGCCTCTTCTGGTTCCATGCTTGATTCCGGTAATTTTGTACTTTACAATTCTGATGGAGAAAAAATATGGGAAAGTTTCGAGAATCCGACTGATACTATTTTGCCAACTCAACGTCTTTCTGCCGGGAAAGAGCTGTTTCCATGGATTTCAGAAACCGATCATTCAACGGGGAGATTCCGGCTTAAGATGCAACAGGACGGAAACCTAGTGCAGTATCCAACAAATACTCCGGACACAGCTCCATATTCTTATTGGACGTCTTTTACTGATGGAAAGGGTGATAACGCGAGTCTAAATCTTGATATTGATGGTCATCTTTTTCTGATGAATTCAACTGGCTTCAATATTAGAAATTTGACAGGTGGTGGAAATCCGACAGAAGGGATGTTGTACTTGATGAGAATAGATTCAGACGGGATATTCAGATTGTATTCATACAATTTGAGGCGAAATAAAACATTTTCAGTTGTGTGGCCATCGACAAATGATAAGTGCGACCCCCGTGGTCTTTGCGGGCTAAACAGCTATTGCGTTCTGAATGATCAGAATCCTGATTGCGAATGTCTTCCAGGATTTGTTCCTGTTAGAGAAGGCAATTGGACTTCTGGCTGCAAAAGGAATTTCGCAGCAGGAAGTTGCAACCAAAAAGCCATTCAAGAACTGCAGAACACCATCTGGGAGGATGATTCTTATTCTGTTCTGTCGGAAACAACCAAAGCAGACTGTGAACAAGCGTGTTTGGCGGACTGTAATTGCGAAGCTGCGCTGTTCGCAGATGGAAGTTGCAAAATACAAAGGCTTCCTTTGAGATTTGGGAGAAGAAAACTGAGTGACTCAGACACTACTTTTATCAAGGTAGATGCTAAATCCTCTCCTGAGAAACCGCAGCCCGGAGAAGGCAAGAAAGATTTCCGGAAGGACATCATAATTCTCACCTGTTTATTTGCTACTCTTATCATTGTTATTTCGACAACTTTTGCAATTGTCCACTACAGATACCGGGTCTGGTCATACAAAAGAATAATTACAGCCAAAAACGACCAGAGATATTGTGAGGATGTTGCTCCGATATCCTTTAGTTATGCAGAAATTAAAAAAATGACAGATGATTTCAAGGAAGAAGCTGGCAGAGGATCATCTGGTACAGTTTATAAGGGGGCTATGTCGGATGGCCAATTTGTAGCTGTCAAGAGATTAGACAAACTGTTAGCTGAAAGCGAAAGAGAGTTTCAAACGGAGATAAAAGCAATTGGAAGGACACATCACCGGAACCTTGTGCGTCTGCTCGGTTATTCCTTTGATGAATCGGTCAAAGTTTTGGTATATGAATACATGAGCAATGGATCTCTTGCAGATATACTCTTCCACCCAGAAAACAAACCTTGTTGGGTTGAAAGAATGGGAATTGCTCGCGATATAGCAAGAGGAATCCTCTATCTCCACGATGAATGCGAGACTCAGATCATTCATTGCGACATAAAACCTCAAAACATACTCATGGATGACAACAGGTGTTCAAAAATTTCGGACTTCGGATTAGCAAAGTTGATGAAGCCAGATCAGACGAAAACCTTTACCGGAATCAGAGGAACCAGGGGATATGTTGCACCAGAGTGGCATCGGAATCTTCCCATTACAGTGAAAGCAGATGTTTACAGCTTCGGAGTTGTGCTACTGGAAATCATTTGTCTTCGAAGATGCTTGGATCAAAGTCTTATGGAGGATCAAGTTATTCTCGAAGAGTGGGTTTACCAATGTTTGGAGGCCGGTAAGCTACGCCAACTGGTAGCAGATGAGGAAGTTGATCAAAAAGAGCTGGAGAGAATGATCGAAGTTGCACTATGGTGCATTCTGGATGAGCCGTCGCTCCGCCCTTCGATGAAGAAGGTTTTACTTATGCTGGAGGGAACTGTAGAAATCCCAATTCCTCCTAGTCCTGCTTCCTTTCTCAGTTGCATCTAGGCTAAGTTTGAATTGCTAGAGCTGCATTCATGAATAAGTGAATTAGAGACATTTTAATTACATGAATAAAATTTATGCAAGATTTTGGATAATTAGCATTATTACTTGTATATTTGTTTCTGTTTGGTTATTTTGTAACCGTTGTCTTGCAACGAAAATTTAATATGCCAGCCCTGTTTTAGTGTTAGCTTCGGAATCATTTAAGAATATTTGATGACTTGACTCAGTATAAAGACTAGCCCTAACAGATCTCTTACAATTATATATATATATATATATATATGAATATTCAAAAAAATAAAAATAAAAAAGGGTCAATCTTTATGTTTTCAGTTTTCATAGTAGAGTTTTCAAATTTTTCACAAAAAAATATTTCAATTTTATATTGAAGGTTTTATGTTTATTGGCCTTATAATTTTAACTTAAAATAACCGGCTTCCAAAATAATTAGATAAAAAAATATTTTACCGTTATTATTAATTTTTAATAATAACTACCAATACTTTTAATTTTAAATTTTTAAGTTTTAATTTTTGAAACTACCAACATTTCCTCTAAATAAAAATTGAATTTTTAATTTTTTAAACCACCCAAAAGGTCTTGCAGTCGATTATAAGGCAAATTTCATAATGTCTATCACTTCTAATATTCATATCATCGGCCAATGTTTATATGGTGAATTTATATAATTAATTAAACAATAGTATAAATAAATATAATTTATCTTGAGAAAAATATTAAATAAATTAATTTGTAGTTATACAAAAATAGAAACAATGTTATTGTGAATTTATTTTTTAATTGATATTATATAAAAAGTAAATATATGTTTTCTTTTGAATTTGTAAAACAATCTTGATAAATTTAAATTAGAATAAAATAAATTAAGAAAAAAAGTTAATTATGCTACCTAGAACATCAAATGCCTTAAATTATATAATTTATCAACATAATAATAATTCACAATAAATAAATAAATAAAAATATCTAGATATTCAAGACATTATAAAAATATATGAATACACAAAAATTTAATAATATTATTTTAATTGCAATATTGATGAATAAATTTAAAGAGAAAGTGTGTGTGTTTGTGTGTGTGTGTGTGTGTAACAATCAAGTTGAATTAATCTCAATTAAGTAATTGAGATTACAATTCACATGTATAATAATTAAATTGTATTAATTGCACATATTAAACCAATATCAAATATTAAGAGTGTATTAATTTAATGGTTGAGAAATTAATATAAAAAAATAATATAAAGTTAAAGGGTTTCTGATCCTACTTCATATATATGGGGCATTGTTAATTTAAAAATTAAAAATTTATGTAAAAAAATTATGTACATATATCAAACTTTTTAGATTTAGTGAACAATTTGATTATGAACAATTTGATTCATTCTAGTTCTAGAGATACTGACATCCTTTTTAAGGACAAGCAATCTAACTTGATTTTCTATCATTTTAATGTAAGTTAAAAATTTATAAAGCTATTAAAGAAAAAATTTATAATCTTTAAATTATGACCTTTAAATTCTTTATAACTCTTCATTATGTTCTTTTTATTCAAATTTAAAATTTATAACTATAGTATTGAGTAATCATAACACATCTATAAGTATAAGATTTCTTTAATGGAGATAACTCTATAAATTGAGAGGTGTTTTGCTTTACTTAGGTTTCTAAACTCTAAATTCTTATTGCATACTATTTTGATATAATTTAGAGAATTTAAAAAGTTTTGATAACAATCAGAAAATACCTAGAAGCTAAAACAAAAGTAATGACCAAAGGTTGCCATCCATAATTTTAGTATTTAATTTCTATAATTTTAAAGTATGCATTAAAATTGTATGTTCATATTTGCTTTCAGAGTAGTTTATGATTTTTGTCTTACTACTTTTTGGTTGAGTTTTTTTCAAAGAAAGCATGAAATCTTTTGTAATTAAATTTTTAAGTTTTTTGATAATATCTCATAAAATTAGCTATAGTAGTTTTTGTTGAAAACTTATGCTTTAAATCATTAAGAAATTATATTTAGAGCAATTTAAACATAAAGACATTGAAAACGACACCAAAAATAACTAAAAATCGTCATGGATTTAGACAGGTTAGAAACTGAGTCGTCAACCCAATTAGAGGTTGAAGATGACCTAGTGAATGACTCGAACCCATGCTTGGTATTTGAATGGTTTGAGATTTGAACCCATGCCTAGTGTTTGAAAGGATTGAGATTCAAACCTATGCCTAGTGTTTGAAAATCTAGAGGCTAAACCATTAGGCCAAAATCATTTTGTTTGTTATGCTAGTGTATTGAATTATATTTGGCATGATATCATATTTATTCTATGTTAATTTATGCATGTTAAGATTTAATTTAAATGTTATTCATGCAATGTATGATATTGAATATATGTATTTGGTTTTGATAATTCATCATTTTAGTGTTTAATTAAAAGCATGTTAATTAATAGAATTTACACCTTGCTAAATTTTAGAATTTTTTAAATTTATTTGGCATGATGTATGCAAATTATTTATGCTTATATGTATATTTTAATTTATTTGGCATGATAATTTGTGCATTTATTTTTGAATATACATTTGTGAAATTCATGCATTTAAATTAGGTTATTAGCATGCATATTAAGAACGCCAAAAATTAAGAACTATTGTTAAGCACAGTTGTTGTAGTTTATTTTGCTATTAAGTATATGTCTTAAAAAAATTTTATCTAAGGGGATTGGGTTTTAAATAAGACCATTTGTGACCCTTCAATCTTTCTTGAGAAATTACCTAGTACAATTTTGACATAAATAGATTATTTTCTATTGTCTATATAATAAATTTAAGAAAATAAAAATATTAAATAAAAATATATATTTGATTAATATAATTTTTATGAGTTAGAGAGTAACCATAACATCCCTAAATTAAGTAAAAATTATATATTAATGTTAGGATCTCACATAGTTTAAAGATATAAATTGTAATTAATTATGTTTAATGTAATAAATTTTATCCCATAAGAAATTTTATTATCTTTATATGATTAATTAGGAAAAAATATCAAATTATTTTTTCTTAACTTACCTACAAGAATTTATAAAATAAATATAATTTGCTAGTTTTATTATAAAAATATATGAATCTACTAAAATAATATACTTAGTCTACAAATAGTATTTTATGCCAATTGATTCATATTTTTAAACATGATTTATATAGATAAACCATGATAAAGTTATACTTGCCTTAAATTTATGATATAAGCATGTATTACATGCAGCTTTAGAACTTATAATCGTATATGATATCAACCTAAATATTCTTGAACTAATAGAAGATAATTATAAGACATAAAAATAGAAAGTATTGCTATATTTTAGGCAATAAAATATAGATTATGATATACTGAAAGATGAACCAATACCTATTACTAATGCTAATAATTTAGTATAGATTAAACTTTATAAATGTTGGAAATAATCTAATTGCCTGAGTATAATATTCATTAAGACTAAAATTTGTGCTAACGTACGTATTTCAATCGCTCAACATGATGATATATGTATTTTGTTGAATGTTATTGATGAATAATTTGAATCATCAAATAAAATACTAGCCAATACCCTAATTATGAATTTCTCTATCATAAAACTCACTACTATTAATGATGTGCGAGAGTATATCATGAAAATAAGAGATATTACGACTAAACTAAAATTTTTAGACATGATAATGTTTAAACCTTTCCTTATACATTGTATTTTGAATTCACTTTCATAACCATATAAACCATTAAAAATTTCTTATAACACACATAAAGATAATTGGTCCATTAATGAATTGATAACTATGTATGTTCAAGAAGTAGAGAGGTTAATCGTAGAGATAGGAGTGAATTTTCAAAGTGGACATTTGGTGATAAAAATAAAGATTAAGAAGAAAAGAAAAAAGCAAAATACCTACCTAAGTTAAAGTGAAAAAAGAATTCAAATACTTTTTTTGTAAGAAAAAGCGGCACATGAAGAAGAATTGCACCAAATTTTAGCAATAACTTTAAAAGAAAGATATTTTTATTTCTCTTATAAGTTATGAATTTAATATGATTGAAGTTTGTCATAACACATTATGGATTAACTTTAGTTCAACAATTCATATTATAAATATTTTGTAGGGCTTGTAAAACCTAAGCCAATAAAAACTAAGCAGTAAATCGTTTTAGGAAACAAGATGTGCTTACCCGTAGAAATTATTAGGACATACATTAGTTCTCAATAGTAAATTTATAATAAATTTGGAAAAAAATCTTTATTATTCCTAATTTTTCTATGAATTTAATTTTTATTTCTAGACTTGTACCCTATGAATATTCTTTAAATTTTTTAGATTCATTCATGAAAATTTTTATAAATTTGATATTGTTAGAAATAGTATATTGTCTGATAGTCTTTTTTTATATTAACTTACAAAATGATACATGTTATAATATAATGCATCCTTCTACTAGTATAAAAAAAATGTGTTACAAATAAAAATTTCTTTATATTGTGGCATCAGAGAGTGTGACATATTTTCATATAAAGAATTAAAAAATTAGTAAATGAAAGAGTACTTAATATTTTAAATTTTGGTGACATTGATATTGGTGTAAACTATATTAAAAGTAAGTATACCAACAAGTCAAAGAAAAGTGCCAAGAGGAGTTCTGATATATTAGAGATCATACATATAGATATTTGTAGTTTTAATTGGACTTGTATGATTAAAAATATTTCATCACCTTTGTAAATGATTACACATGATATTTATATCCTATTTATAAAATACTTAGGATGAAACATCAGATACTTTTAAAATATTCAAAACTGAAGTAGAAAAATAATTTAATAAATAAATAATGATTGTAATGTTTAATAGAGATAAGAAATATTATGGTAGATACACTAAGGATGGATAAATACCTGATTTATTTATAAAATTTTCTTTAAGAGTATAGAATTATTGCTTAATACACTATACTTGGTTTTTCAGGCTAAAATGATAAAGTAGAGAAAAAAATAGAACATTCTTGAATATGGTACAGAGTATGCCAAATAGCTCTAAACTTTCTAAATCTTTATGAATTAAAGCTTTTAAGATAACTGCATATATATTAAATCGAATTCCACCTACAACTATTACTAAACATTATTCAAGTTATGAAAAAGTTGAAAATTGAATTTGCGATATGTACGCATTTGAGGTTGTTCTCATGAACTAAAAGTTTACAATCTATAAGAAAAGAAATTATATATTCAAAAAAAGTTTAAAATATACAGATTTTATTGTCCATCACATCACATTAAATTTATGAAATTAAAAAATGCTAAATTTTTTGAAACTTGATCAGTAAGAAGGATCAATCTCATAATACAGTTTATGATAATGATCATTCATAACTTTTTAATTCAAGTAGTAAAATAATTTTCATCAATAATATTCCTTTAGTATAAATTGATGTTGATTAACAATGGTTGATATCCAACCAAATGAGAATCAAATTTCATAAATTGATGATATTTTAATAGATTCAATTGTTAAATAACTAGTTATATAATATACTTTTCATAACATATTCATCAACAAAATATTAATACAGTGTTAAGAAGATCTATTAGAATCTAAAGGTCATTTATTCCTAGTGATTATTTTGTATATCCACAAGTGTTTAACTATAATATTAGAGCTGTAAATAATTCAAAAATATTTTCAAAAGTTATGAGTTGTCAGCAATTTTATTTATGATATGATGTCACGAAAGATGAAACAAATTTTATACCAACAAATAAAGTTTAGGATCTTATTGGGTTGTCTAAAGAGTTTAAACCGATAGAGTGTAAATGGATCCTTAAGATTAAGAAAGAATTATTAGGTAACATTGAGAGATATAAGAATAAAATTGTTGTTAAATGATTCACTCAAAAAGAAGGAATCAATTATACAAAGTCTTTTTTTTTTTGTGTTATGTTTAAAAATGATTATTTTTGTGTGATTATTACATTAGTAACTTATTTTGATATGGAGTTATATCAAATAGATGTGAAAACTATATTCTTTAATGAAAAAAGAGGTTTATATGAAACAATATGATGGATTTTCTTTCAATGATAGTAAGTATTTGGTTTGTAAACTTAAAAAATTTATGTATGGATTAAAACAAACCTTCAGATAGTGATATTTAAAATTTTATGAAGTTATTTTTTCATTTAATTTTGAAGAAACTATTATGAATCAATGTATATATTATAAAGTTGATGGGAGTAAAATTTGTTTCCTTATTCTATATATAGATATATTACTTATAACCAATAATAAAGGATTTTTACATAAATTGAAACAATTCTTTTTTAAAAGATTTGATATGAAAGATATAGGTGAACCATCTTATTTCATTAGTATTAAAATACATAAAAATATATATTATGGTATTTTAAATTTGTCTTAGTAAACTTATATTAAGAAAATTTTAGAAAAATTTTGAATAAAAAATTGTTCATCAAATGTAACAATAATTGTGAAAAGAAATAAGTTTAATTTGAACCAATACTCTAAAAATAATCTAAAAAAGGAATAAATAAATAATATTTCATACGCTTCAACTGTTAGAAGTATTATATATGTTTAAGTCTGCACAATATTTGACACAACTAACGCAATTGAAATGTTGAAAAGATATCAAATTAATCCAAGTGTAGATCATAAGAAAGTTGTAAAAAAAAGTTTTGAGATACCTTTAAGAAACCAAAAATTATATGTTTATATATAGATAAACCGAAAATTTAGAAGTGGTTGACTACTCAAATTCTAATTTCACTAGTTATGATATTTCAAGAAAATCAATATCTAAATATATCTTTATATTAGTTAGTGGAGTCGTTTCTTAGAAAAGCACTAAATAGTCACTGATTGTTACTTTCATTATAAAAATCAAGTTCATTTCGTATTTTGGGACTACCTCTCCTAGAGTATGATTAAAGAGCTTCGTATATGAATTTAGATTTATGAATTCAATTTTTAAACTATTGAAAATATATTATGATAATTTAATTGCTATATTTTTTACTAAAAATAATAAAAGTGGAAATAAATATGGGATTGTGTTAAAAAAAATAAAGTGGTTATTGAATACGTCAGTACTGAATTAATTATTGTAGATCATTTAATAAAAAATATGTTACTATTAAGGTTTAAGGATCATATAGTACATATGAAATTTGGTTTCAATACGTAAACATATTATTATTAATGAAATTTTGATTATTTATTTTATAATAAAGTGTAAATATTTATTTGAAAGAATACCTATTTGTATTGAACTTAAAATAAATATTAAATTTATTTATTAAGTTAATGTCATTATATTGTATCAAGAATAAATAAAGTGTTTATTCATTAATATTAATTATCACATTAAAACAGTAGAAGAAGCACAATATATTTGTAATAAATGAAAGAAAAGTTATCCATTTTAATAATTTATTGCCATAATTTATTATTTTGTTTCTTGTATATAATAATTTGAAATTTATAAGCTAAGTTATAAATCCTTTCCTTAGTTACAATCAAATGACTTAAAGAAAAATTGAAAATAAAGGGCATCAAATTGAAAAGCATTTTTAGCCCACAGAAAAACCCTACCAAACAAAAAACAAATATATATACATATATATTATGAGAAATGATAATTTTATGGGATAATTTGAATTTAGGAAAATGTTATTATTTTCTAAAAATTTTAAAATAAAAATGTGAGTTGGCTGGAGTTATTAAACTGTTTCAATGCCACTCTATTGTTATAGAAAATGTAAGTGAAATTTGTTTAAGAAATGTGAGTGAAAGTAAAATTATTGAAATGTACATGTTTAGAGCAATTTTTAAGAGAAGTACAGTAACATAAGAAATAAGATAAAGCTAAAATTTTGGACAACCCAGTTAACACGATCAAGGCCAAGAAAAGCACAAATTAAAATTTAGGAAACCGTGTTGATAACGTTGAAAATAGAAGACGTACGCGGTGAGAAGACTTTAGAACACTGACGGATTTATAGAAATAACTTTTGAGAATGACTGGAGTGCAATTATTTTTCCACGTTGACCAGCATTGAGTTGATTTTTCAGAAGGGTTTATGATAATTTAAAGTCGAAAGGTAACCGCTCTGAACTTTCCACTCAAAATGTTGCATATATTTAAATGACATGTAGCAAATAAAATATACTTTGTGTTTTATTTTTTGAAAAAAAAAATAATAATTCTATTCTTTATTTTAATTTATTAATTTCTAAAAATGCTTTAATTACATTGAAAGTAATCTTAAAAGTTTTAATAATGGTGAGTTTTAATAATGGTGTGTTAATTTCTAAAAATTTTAAATAAATGTTAAAGTAGCTTTTCGGCCCTCTTCTATAATTTTAAATTTGGATAATGGACGCTGAATACCTCTGCCACAGTGTGTCACGCCACAACTTGCAAGTGCATTTAAATTTTCTATTAGCTGGCGGCTCGGAAAAGGTCAAGCTTTTTGGGGGACTTTGACTTTGGTCAGACTTTGACACAGGCGCATAAATTTAAACACCGGTTCGATCCAGGTTGATAATTTGAATAAATCCCAGAAACAAAATGCAGAGACTTCATTTTCTTTACATGACTTCTATCGCATTCTTCATCCTGTCTACATGTTTTACAGCTTCAGCTCAACAAAGACAGTCTAACATAACCTTAGGATCTTCGCTTTCACCCACCAGAAACCAGTCTTGGCTGTCGCCTTCCGGCCTCTTCGCCTTCGGATTTTATCAGCTAAGCAAAGGCAGCTATGGCGTTGGAGTTTTTCTCGCTGGAATTCCAGAGAAAACAGTAGTCTGGACAGCCAAACGAGATGATCCTCCAGTCTCCAGCAACGTTACATTGCTCTTCAACTCTGAAGGCAGAATCGTCTTGCGACCAACACAAGGTCAAGAGTCCGTTATCGCCGACGTTTCTAACTCTGCTACCTCTGCTTCCATGCTTGATTCTGGAAACTTTGTACTTTACAATTCTGATGGAAAAACAATATGGGAAAGTTTCCAGAATCCGACTGATACTATTTTGCCAACTCAACGTCTATCAGCCGGGACGGAGTTGTTTCCATGGATTTCAGAAAGCGATCATTCGACGGGGAGATTTCGTCTAAAGATGCAACGTGACGGAAACCTGGTGCAGTATCCGTCAAAGATTCAAGGCACATATCAATACCCTTATTGGGCATCTGGTACAGATGGAAAGGGTGATAACGCGAGTCTAAATCTTGATATTGATGGCCATCTTTTCCTGCTGAATTCTACTGGCTTCAATATTAGAAATTTGACAGGAGGAAAACCGACAGAGGGGATGTTATATTTGATGAGAATTGATTCAGATGGAATATTCCGATTGTATTCATACAACTTGAGGCAAAATAACACATTTTCAGTTGTATGGTCTTCGACAAATGATAAGTGTGACCCGCTTGGTCTTTGCGGCTTTAACAGCTATTGCATTCTGAAGGATCAGGAACCTGACTGCAAATGTGTTCCAGGATTCGTTCGTGTCAGCTATGGAAATTGGACTTCTGGCTGCGAAAGGAATTTCACTGCAGGGAGTTGTAGTAATAAAGCTATTCAAGAACTGGCGAACACAATCTGGGAAGATGTTTCTTACGCTGAACTAATAAAAACTACTAAAGAAGATTGCAAACAAGCGTGTTTGGCAGACTGTAATTGCGAAGCAGCTCTGTTCAAAGATGAGAGTTGCAAAATGCAAAGGCTTCCTCTGAGATTTGGAAGAAGAAAACTCAGTGACTCAGACACTGCTTTTATCAAGGCAGATGCTGATGAATCCAGTCATAGGGAAACTACATCTGGGAAAGATAAGAAAGATTTCCGGAAGGTCATCATAATTCTCACTTGTTTATTTGCTTCTCTTATCATTGTTATTTCGACTACTTTTGCAGTTGTCCACTACAGATACCGTGTCTGGTCATACAAAAGAATAATTACAGCCAACAAAGGCCTGAGGTACTGTGAGGATATTGCTCCGATATCTTTTAGTTATGCAGAAATTAAAAAAATGACAGATGATTTCAAGGAAGAACTTGGCAGAGGATCATCTGGTACAGTTTATAAAGGGGCTATGTCGAATGGACAATTTGTAGCTGTCAAGAGATTAGAGAAGGCGTTAGCTGAAAGCGAAAGAGAGTTTCAAACGGAGATGAAAGTAATTGGAAGGACACATCACCGGAACCTTGTGCGTCTGCTTGGTTATTCCTTTGATGAATCGATCAAAGTGTTGGTATATGAACACATGACCAATGGATCTCTTGCGGATATACTATTCAATCCAGAAAACAAACCTTGTTGGGTTGAAAGAATGGGAATTGCTCGCGATATAGCAAGAGGAATCCTCTATCTACATGATGAATGCGAGACTCAGATAATTCATTGTGACATAAAACCTCAAAACATACTCATGGATGACAACAGGTGTGCAAAAATTTCAGACTTCGGGTTGGCAAAGTTAATGAAGCCAGACCAGACTAAAACCCTCACTGGAATAAGGGGAACGAGGGGTTATGTTGCACCAGAGTGGCATCGGAATCTGTCCATTACAGTGAAAGCAGATATTTACAGCTTCGGAGTCGTGTTACTGGAAATCATTTGTCTTCGAAGATGCCTGGATCAAAGTCTTCCTGAAGATCAAGTTATTCTTGAAGAGTGGGCTTACCGATGTTTCGAGGGAGGTATGATATTGCAACTGGTAGAAGATGAAAATGTTGATCAAAAGCAGCTGGAGAGAATGATCAAAGTTGCATTGTGGTGCATTCTGGATGAGCCATCGCTCCGCCCTTCGATGAAGAAGGTTTTACTTATGCTGGAGGGAACTGTAGAAATTCCAATTCCTCCCAATCCTGCTTCTTTTCTCAGTTGTATCTAGGCTAAGTTTGAATTGCCAGAGTTGCATAATCACGGATAAGTTTATTTTTGTCTGAATCATACAGAACTAATGATTCTTTGTCCTCATAAGTTTGAACTGTTTTTTTTTTAAAGATTAAGTTTGAATAGTTAGTGTTGCTTTGATGAATAATTGAATTTAGTAAATGTAAAATATGCAACAATAATAATATTTGTGTCCTTTATCTTTATTGCTTGCTTATTTGTTTCAAGTTGAAGTTGATTTATTTTGTCAAAAGAGTTTGAAATGGTTTTGCATCTAAAATTTAATATGCTGCCATGTTTTCTGTGTCCATGTCCTAATCAAGAATCAGGAGGTGTTTGGTTTTCAAGAAAATTTGAGAGAAAGTTTTAAGAAATTTTGTTTTGCTGGTTCTGTTATATATTGCATTAATACGAAGAATACAACCTATTTATATGTACAGAACAATTCTAGAAACTTCTAACAAAATAATCATAAAATCAGCTAACTAAATTCCCTTAATTTTTGAAATTTATAACTAACCAAACTACCAATACAGCTCATTAACAAACAACTTCATAACAGACTAAACTACCACTAATCTTCTAACTAATACAACTAATGACGGATTCAGCAAACTCATTGTTATTTAGCCTGTTAGATAACTTCAACAGACTGCTTTTCCTTACTTAATGTCATTACCTTTTTCAAGCTCAATGCAATTGCTTTCTGCAGATTTCAACTTCTATAATTCAGGTTGACCATTTATCTTGACATCCCCTCTCAAACTGAATGGTTTGGAGAACATGTTCAGCTTGGACGTAAAATAACGAAATTAAGGCAGAGAAAGAGCCTTAGTCAGAACATCAGCCACTTTTTCACTCGAGGGAACATATTGAATGTCTAATTGTTTACTCAAAATGCAATCTCGAACAATGTGAATATCGAGCTCGATATGCTTAGTACGTGAATGAAAAACAGGATTTTTCGCCAAGGAAGCCGCACTTTGATTATCACACTACAGAATAGGAACAGAATGTGGAAGCATTTGAAGTTCTTGCAAAAGTGAAGTCAACCAAGCAAGTTCAATAGAAGCAGAGGCTAAAGCATGGTATTCAGCTTCGGTACTTGAACGAGCAACAACTTGTTGCTTCTTTGAAGACTACAAAATCAAGTTTTGACTAAGAAAAACACAATATGCTCCCACTGACCTATAATCATCTAAGTCACATCCCCAATCCGCATCAGAAAAGGCAACAAGCTCATGCCTTCCAAATCCATAAAATTGAAGACCAAATGTAGAAGAACCATGCAAATACCGAAGTAGCCGTTTACATGCCAACCAATGAGTATGCAGAGGAGAAGACATAAACTGACTCAGCCGATTAACAGTAAAAGAGATGTCTGGCCTTGTAATGGTGACATACTGAAGGCTCCCCACTATGCTACGATACAGGAAAGGATCAGAAAAGATATCTCCCTCAGACTTGGAAAGTTTAGTATTGGATAGCATTAGAGTCTCATAAGACTTACAATCACTCATACCAGCTTTAAGCAAAAGATCAGTAATATACTGGACTGAGAAAGATGCAAACCATTAGGAGAAGCAAGAACTTTAATACCAAGGAAATGATGCAGTGAACCCAAGTCCTTTAAAGCAAAAGCATCATGAAGACAAGTAATAAACTGATTAATGTAGTGAGGATTAGAGCTTGTGACAATAATATCGTTAACATACACTAAAATTAGCAGCACAAAAGAAGAAGAAATATGAAAAAATAAAGACGTGTCAGCCTTAGAATTCACAAATCCCTTCTGCACCAAAAACTTATGAAGCTTGTCATACCAAGCTCTTGGAGCTTATTTAAGACCATAAAGTGCCTTTGTCAACTGACAGACATGTTGAGGATATTTAGGATCAATAAAACCATCAAGTTGATTCATAAATATTGCTTCATTCAGATCACCATTGAGAAATGCATTGTTAATATCTAGTTGTCGAATTTGCCACTTTCTTATGACTGCAATACTGAAAACAGCACAAATTGTTGCTACCTTAATAACCGGACTAAAAGTATCAGAAAAATCAATTCCAGGAGTTTGATGAAAACCCTTGGCTACCAACGGAGCTTTGTACTTGGAAATAGAACCATCAGTGTTGTACTTCACTTGAAACACCCATTTGTAGGCTACAACTTTCATGTTGAGAGTGACAGGAACCAAAATCCATGTATTATTCTTTTGGAAAGCAGAAAATTCTGAAACCATAGCATCCTTCCAATGTGGACTAAGCATAGCTTCCTTAGTAGTGGTAGGAATGGAAGTAAGAGTTGTAAGAAAAACCATAGGTTTGAAAATGCCACACTTAGCTTTAGTCAACATAGGATGAATATTTTAGACAGGTGTAGAATTGGGATTTTGAGTAGAAGATGAAGAAACTAAAGGTTGATGAGCAGAAGATGCGGAAGTAGAAAAATGAGAAGAATTGGGTGAAAGGTTTGGAGATAATACTTGATTATGAACTGGTGAAGCTGTGAGGTTGGCTGAGAAGAACTTGTCAAACTGCTATTTATAGGAAAATGTGTAAGAAGAGGAATAAAAGAAACAGGGGCCAAAAAGAATGGATTCGTATAAGTAGAATGAGATTGAACAGAGTGTTCTGAGTAAGGAAAAGTTGTTTCATCAAAAATAATATGTCTAGCAATGAAAATTCTTCTTGTTGAAAACTCTAGACACTTATAGCCTTTATAAAGAGGGTTATATTCGATGAAGATACATTTGGTGGATCGAAAATCTAGCTTACATTTGTTGTAACTTCTAATAAATGGAAAACAAGAGCAGCCAAAAACATGCAGGAATGTACAATTAGGTTTCAGTTTATGAAGAAATTCAGAAGGTGACTTATTAAGTAGGGATGCACTAGGCAAGTGATT
This sequence comes from Khaya senegalensis, assembly GCA_032402905.1. Classification (NCBI taxonomy): domain Eukaryota; kingdom Viridiplantae; phylum Streptophyta; class Magnoliopsida; order Sapindales; family Meliaceae; genus Khaya; species Khaya senegalensis. The sequence goes on from CP135536.1 coordinate 7,017,188, forward strand.
GATTAAAAACACTGAACAATGAAATGCATCCCACCAAAAGTGAAAAGGAAGTGAAGCTTGGGATAGTAAAGTTAATCCTAACTCAATTATATGCCTATGTTTTTTCTCAACAACTCCATTTTGATAATAGGTATGAGGACATGAATACTTATACAAAATCCCTTGTTGTATGAGAAATGGAACAAAAACCTTAAACTCACCCCCTTCATCAGTATGCAAGCACTTAATTGAACTAGAAAATTATTTCTCAACCTATAGTTTGAATTGCTTAAACACTAGTAAGGCATCTGACTTTAATTTCAATGGAAACACCTAGGTATACCTAGTAAAATTATCTACAAAATTTATATAATACTTAAACCCATTTCTAGAAACCATAGAGGAAGGTCCTCACAAATCAGCATGAAGAAGTTCCAAAGGAAACTTTGTTTTAATAGAAGAAATCAGAAAGTGAAGTTTGTGGCTTTTATCAAGTTGACAAGCATCACAAAAAGAAGTATTCTGAGTTTTATTGAAGTGAGATAGCTTTTTACAAGTTTGTAATACAAGTTTCAAGGTTTTTGAGCAAGGATGCCTAAGTCATTAATGAAAAATGGTTAAGGAATTTGATGGATTTTTTGAACTACTAATGAAACAAGCATGACTCAATATATTACAAGCATTATTATTAACAAAAGAAAACTCAGAAAAAATACTAGAAGTTGCAGAATTTGTAGGTTTAACATATTGAAAAATCGACAACATGCTTTGAGGAACACATTGCTTTTTCTCAGTATTAATTTTTCGTGAACTTAAAGATGGCAGCAGTAGTTTATACAGGCCCTTCACAGTTACTCCCTTCAACAGCAACATACCCCTCTCCTTGTCCTTAATGAAACAACAATCACCACAAAATTCAACTGTTAGGTTATTATCAGAAACCAGCTTGGAAACACTTATTAAATTTTTGGTAATATTTGGAACACATAATATATCTTTCAATAGAATTCTATGATTTTGTAAGGGATTCATGAAAGATTTAAGTAAAAGTACTATTGTACCAGTATGAGTGATTGCCAAACCTTTACCATTTCCTATAATGAGTTTATCATTACCTTTGAAGTTTTCATGCATAGCAAGATTCTGCATGTAATTAATTAAATGATGAGTTGCACCACTGTCAATGTACCAACCTTCATCAACCATTTCTTCAGTATTTGCAACATAAGTTGCTTTGATTCCTTGGTTGCTCATTTGGTTCTGGTAGACTTGTTGATATTGCTGCTGAAAATTCTAATTTTAAAGTGGTGGAGGCACATATTCTCTGTTAAATCGATGAAAACATGCCGTTGTAATATGGCTAGACTTGAAACAAATCTGACAAATCGGTTTACTACCACCACGACCTCCATTATAAACTTTTCTCCCTGGATAACCTCTATCACCTTGAAATCCTTTAAAATTTGGATTTCCTCTACCTTGACCGAAAAAGCTAGTATCTTGAAAAGCTTATTGTTCTTGATTAAGACTATAACCACCTTTATTCTCATTTTTCCTCTGATAATTCTTTGTTTGTGCATAGTTAGTTGCATAGTTTTCTTGATTCTCACTCATTAAAGCAGAGTTCTGTTGTTCTAGTCTACATTCATGAGTTAAAAGCATGTAATAGACATTATGTATGCTTACATTATCTCCTCTACCAGTGATATGTACAGCAACTGAATTGTATTTAGCACCAAAACCACCAAGAACATATAAAATAAAGTCATCACTGGCTATAGGATTACTTGCTGCAGCAAGGTTATCGGCCAAGTTCTTCATCCTTAAAAAGTATTCCGCAATAGATAACGATTCCTTCTTCATTAATTGAAGCTAAAACCTCAACTGGAGAACTTTGGCTTTCGATTATGTACCAAATTGTTTTTCAAGTGCATTCCAGACTTCAAAGAAGGATTTACATCCCATCACTAAACTTAAGATAACTTCACTCATGGAGGAGAGGATCCAGCCAAGGAGAAGCTGATCTTGTTTTTGCCAAGCCACAAACTCTGGATTCTCAACTAGCTGATCTAAATCATCTCTTGGCAGAAAACAAACAGGAGCTTTCTTTTCACCATTGATAAAATATTCGAGTCCGTTACCTCTTATCGAAGGTAAGATTTACGATTTCTAAACTAGATGGTTTAAACCATCCAGCTTAATTGGAGAAACAAATAAAAAGGATGAATTCGTTAAAGAACTTACGTAGATCATATTTGTGTTTGCCATGTAATCTGGCTCTGATACCAAATCAAGAATTAAAAAGTGTTTGGTTTCCAAGAAAACTTGAGAGAAAGTTTTAAGAAATTCTATTTTACTAGTTTTGTTCTATATTGCATTAATACGAAGAATACAACCTATTTATATGTACAGAACAATTCCAGAAATTTCTAACAAAATAATCATAAAATCAGCTAACTAAATTCCCTTAATTTTTGAAATTTATAACTAATCAAACTACCAATACAGCTCATTAACAAACAACTTCATAACACACTAAACTACCACTAATCTTCCAGCTAATACAACTAATGACGGATTCAGCAAACTCATTGTTATTTAGCCTGCCAGATAACTTCAACAAACTGTTTTTCCTTACTTGATGTCATTACCTTCTTCAAGCTCAATGCAATTGCTTCCTGCAGATTTCAACTTCTGTAATTCAGGTTGACCATTTATCTTGATAGTCCTTTAACAACTTGAATACACAGGACTATAAGCAGCCAAACAAAGATAATTGTCGAATTGAAATTTTCTTCATGCTATAAATGGAGTAATCAATATTGTTTAGTTTTATGGATTACCAAAAATGCAATTATCTATAACTGATATAAGTATTGCTTAATAAACTATGGAGTTATAACTGATAGTATTTTTTGATCATAATAAATGTATTTTAAACTGACTCTATTTATAAGTATAACATATTTGATTTCTGAAGAAGACAATAATTGCATTAGCATTTATCCTTCTTTATAATCTTATATATATATATATATATATATGTATATATTGTTAGAATTTTCTAACCATAGGATCAGCCCCACGAACAGGTAGGAGCAAATGGGCGGTAGGCATTCTAGTTCCAATTTGCAAATACCAAATTATTTGCACCATACATCTTGTCTTATGTCTTGAAACGGAACCAATTACGAATTATAGCCTCTTGTTCTCTTGCTCTCTTGTTGTTTGTAGAATAACTTAGCATACTCCTATATTTTAATAATTATATATCTATTTGAGATAGATAGATAGATAAAAATAAAATAAAATGATTAAAAACATAACTGCTTATCTACATGACATGAATGGTCATTTACTTTTATGAGTTGGACTAAGAATAAATTTGGAATCGTTGTGACTTATAGTAAGTATAATCTACAATTATTATGCTGAAGATATCTAATTAGCTTACAAGGAAAGTAATTGGATGTTTGGTAAAGTGTGTGCTATTGAAAGTGTTGTGAGTTTCAAAAGTAGAGCATGTATTTCATTAATATTAATATTCAATATTGTGAGAATGTATATATAATGACATAATAAATATCACTAATTTAAGAATTAATAATAAATAATATGATATGATAACATTATAATATCGAAATAATTATTTAGTAAAAATTTTGATGTTATATACATAAGATTAATTAAAATAAATAAATAAATTGTAAGTAATAACAAGGATAGTGGCGTGACATGGGCTTAAGTGACTTCTTCAACAAGACTTGAAAATGGTAACAATAAAAATTAAGGTTTATCAAAACATAGGATATAGTTATTTCAATTAAGATTTATAGAAATTTAAAACATAATTATATTTTCGTTAAATTTATGAGGTTAGAATAGGAATTCAAAATTTAAATTAATGTCTTGGTGTATTATTTGATAAGCTGCTTGTAACAATCCAATTAACAACATAGCCTGTGTCTCTTCTTGTATGAATAGTAAGTAAACCAGGAAAATTTACAAGAAAGATTGGAGGGCATGCCTTGGGCGATTCTAACCCTTTTGACAAAATTTTCCCAAACATATAAATATAAATACCACTTATGTTTAGCTCAATGTCAAAATTATCAACTAACACATTTAACTAAGAAAATTCAATGCTTGTAAAAACTTTATAAACATAATAATGTAACCAATGATTTCTTATCACCAACAATAACAAGTACCAAAATGAGATTTTGACAATTAAATAAAGCTGACTAACAATGTTACAAAAGCTCTAAAACCTAAGATGTCAATAGATAACAACACACATTATCTAAGAATAATAATAAAATATAATAAATTTTAAGTTTTGTAAGTATACTAATTTATATATATACACACACATAATACATACATATATATGATGTATTTTCATGATGTGGCGTGAGACAAAAATCACAGCCATTCCCAACAAAAGTCATAGTTGTTCTTATAAATTTTGAAACACATAATTCTAAATAAACTAGTACACACACGCAATAAAATTATACAAAATAAATTATTTATTTTTCAGTATCCATACAATAAATCCTAATATTATTATTATTATAATATATATATATATATATAATTTAATGGTATAAATATATACATACCTCTAATTAGACGATCCTTGTCAAACCACGAATGCAAATTAATTACCTCTGTATCTCTATTGTATCCGCACGATCGAAAATCTAATCGAAATGCTAATTTTTATAATTTAAGTCTATGATATTTTGTACGTTCTTATCTTTTCAAGAGTAAGGACGTAAAAATAAACTCTAAACACATCCTTAAAAACTTAAATATTACATATTTATATATTATTATTTTAGATATTTAAATTTGACTTAAACTATTTGGTTGGATTTTTTTATAAAGTTTAATTTATTTAATAAAGTAAGTACTAATAAATTCAGCCCAATCTTTACATAATGGGTTTAGTCAAAATTAATACATAAATAATTCAACAAATTTTAAACTTATTTAAGATTATATATATATATATATATATATATATTATTCACAATGTTAATGTGTGATCCAATAGGTTTTAGTAACATTGATAGTAATATTAAAATCTAATTTTAGTATTACAAGTAATGATAGATATCTAACAACGTATCATGACTATCTAAGTGACAAGAATGTTAGTGGTTTTGCATCATTTCATCTGTGACCAATGTTATCGTGTAATTCAATCCTTTTATTTTAGATATTTTAATTGAACATGAAATATAGAATGTATCATCTTCTTATAGTTCAATTTAATATTTTTTAATATTTTAAGTAAATTTATTCTATCAAATGAAATCAATATCACATATCAACTTATTTAAGTATGGCCATGCATTTATCAAAATTTTACTCAATTAAAGAACTCAAGATATTACTTCTATTATATAAGAGAGACAAATCATATTTTGATCATACGCATCCCTCTACACGAGTTATGATATATTTGATTTTTTTCTTTATAATCTATTTTATTATAAATGACATTTAAAAATATCAAAATATATCATTTTCTATATTCAAAACTATAGTGATCTCAAGTCCAAAAATCACATACACTATAGTCACTATGAGAATCGTTGATGATACTTATATAATGATTCACGTAACTTTCTCATAATAGATCAGTCCAATATATTAGTTCACTAACTTATACTTATTTGTTGACTTCATATCTTGTATCATAATACATATATGTTATTACTCGTTATTACACATACTAGTTTTCATACATTATTATTACCCTATTCACAACAATACTTAATTAGAGATATTTAAAAATAGTGTCTAACTAATTGAACTTATTATTCTAAAGGTATTATTATATTTATTAAATTCATATATATATATATATAATAATAAAATAATTAAATGATATATATAAATCAAAATGTCATAATACAAATGGTTAAACATCGAAAATACTATTAAATTTAAGGTATATACTAACAATAATCACTTAAAAATTAGTTTCAAAGTTTATAAAAAATATTCTTATTCAATCACTACATAGTAAGACTTTATTTATTACTCATTAAGTCTAATCACTGGTTAATGACCTATTGTATGAGGGGCTTATATTTTAAGAATGATTAAGAGTTATATTTAAAAGTAAGAGCCATTCTTTTACTTTGATTAATGTTGAGTCCTCTCACATACACAAATATATCATTACACGAATATGAACATACACTATAGTTTAAGAGTACTCAAAGATCTCTCATATATACTCTAGAACACTTAACAATATTTATCACATACATCAAATTCTAGAGAATGATCATACTTCTAAAGATTTAATATAAATTTATAATTGTCTATTAAACAAATAATGGAGTTAGATGCCCTAGAAAACATAAATCTTAATTTAATAAAACTTTCTTATAAAAGAATATTTCAATTTCTTAAAATAACGTGTATATATTCATGCTTAAAGTTGATGCTCAATACTGGTAAACCAACTCAACAACAAACAATCACATAATTGTAAAAGCACCTTATTGTGCATAAATAAATACTTGCACAATGTTAATACTCCTATAATTATACACAATTTAAAGTATTTCAAATATTGTCAAATATATGCATATGTTTATTATAATTATTTTAAAAGTTTAATATACTTATCTCTTAATAATTAAAAAAAATAACTTAATCATAAGAATTAAGGGTTAATACTAATAAGTCTTATTTCACAAAATTAACAAGTATAGAAAATAACTTAGTATTCAACAAGTTAAACTAAATTATTATGTATTGATTAAAAAAAACACATCTAGTGATCACTAAATTTGATAAGCACTCATGTAGAGATAATTGTCAAACACATAGACTAAATCACTATATTTTTAATTTAGCACTTATTTAATACAAATTAACATTGGCAAAAGAGCACTGTGTCTGTAACACCCCAATTTCCTTTAATTTATGTTATATATTTATAAATAGATAATAAGTTATACTTTAAGAAATGTATATGTTTTATATAAGAAATCATTAAATATTTTAAGAATAAATTATAAATTATAAATTTAGGGTTAAATAGATAAAAAGAGTTAAATTAGGAACTGAATTGATAAATTATTCTAGTATAAATAAAAGGGTTTATTTGTGCTTAGGGTTTTAACGTATTTGGGAGGAGAATATAGGATAAGAGTAAAAGTTAAGGAAAAAAGGGAAGAGACAAAGAAAAAAATAGTAAGTTTTCTTTTTTTTTATTTTATATCAGTCTTTAAATTAATAGTTTATTATTAGTAATAAGTGATTTTGTAATTCACTTTTATAGAATATGATGATTAAGATTTATAATCAGATTATGATATTATGGTTAAATTTCATGATTGTGAAGTCAATAAATTTTTATTTACGGAGAGATAGTTAAGGAAAAATAAAATTTCTGCAGAGATAATATTATGACAGTGGCTTAATTCATGAATTTTATAAAATTATGTAATTTGAATTTGTTAAAACTATTTTAAGTGATTAAACTAGATATCTTTAAGGTTATTATAAATTTTGTTTGATAAAAAATTATTATGTTTTCAATTTTTAATGATTTTCCGAATCTGGTCCCAGGATGTAGAAAATTGTGCGTTTTTGTAGAAAAACTGAATAACGGAATTATTTTAGTTAACCAAAACATTGTGAAAAATTATACAATTTTATCTACTGATTTCTTATTATGTCTAGTTTAATATACTAAAATTTCATAATAAAATTATATGTCTATGATTTGTTACGAAATTTTGAATGAAAATAGCTCACTGTCAATCTCTACTTGGCAGAATTTGACATTTTGAAAATAAAATATATTTTGAATAGCTAAAGTATAAATTTAGACTCAAAAATTTTAATAAATTACTATCTATATGTCTTTATTATCTCTGCAAAATTTTATGATATTAGGGATTGTATTGTATTTTCTAAAAATAAATGATTGATGATTACTCAGCATATAGTATAATGCTGTCAGGATAATTGATTAAATTTAGACAATGAAAAAGCTTAGTTTTATTAGAAATTTGTGGTCTAATGAGATTATATGTGTTTTGTGGTAGTGTATAGAAGTCTCATGAATGCTAATTTTTATTATAGGTTGAAAGGTTTAAGTTAGATTTTATTGTGATCGTCGAGAGGTAAGTATACTAAACTTTTTAAAAGAGAATCACAATAAATATATGTATATGTTTGAATATATTTTCAAGAATATTTTTCAGTTATAAATTCTTATGAAAATATATTTTGATATCGTTATATATTTATGTGATTGTTTATGAATATATGTGTTATTATGATTGTAATTATTTATGATCGTATTATTGTGATTACTTTTATGTCACGTGCATTGGCATTTAAGCATGGATATGTGCATTGTGTTCAAAAGAATGAGAAAGTGTTTTTATTAGGAAAGTATTAATGAAAGTTAAGTTTTGTGTACTAGGATATCGAATTTCATTACTTTCTTAGTAGACAATTGTAAGTTTTGTGGAGCATTTATTGTTTATTGTGGCCATTCCTTCAAGTTTGGTATTATTGTTATTGTTCATTATTTCGTATGATATGAGAGAGACCTAAAGGGTGTCCCTGGGTATAGTGGTCTTCACATTCGTGTGAAGAAGTATTTGTGTATGTGGGAGGACTCACTGATGATCAAAGTGAGGGTGTGGCTCTTACCTTTGGACATGAGTGTTTATTGTTTTAAAAAAAAAATATATATGCCTCATTTGCACTTACCTCATGTACGGTATACCATCGACGGATGACATTGACTCGTTCAGTGTTAAGTGCTATGTGAAGTTTTACTAAAAGATAATTGAAGGGAGATATTCCTAGAAAATTTTGAAAGAATGTTATATGATATTTAAGTGTTATTGAATTTTTTGAAAAACGAACATGATTTTCATCCTATGCCATATCATGTGCATGCATTGTATATAAATGCGTTGTATATAAGTATATTTGTATTTTATGTTTATGAAAAACTAATATGTTTACTGAGTTTAAAGCTCACTATAATTTATTGTGATTCCAGATGATTGAAGGATTATGTACTTAGAGGATAGATTTGGCCGAGTTTCTGCTGTTACTTGGTTCCCTAGGCATTAGAACTTTTGAGAATTCTTTTATTTCTTTATTTGATTAGGATTTATTTTAGAGACTTGTGGTTATCTATAATTATTCATAATTAGAAATATTTGACTAAATTGATTTATTTGCGAGTTTTATTTAAGTTATATAAAATTTTTCATAGTCATGTGGGTTTAATGAATGTTTTAGTATTATATATGCTTTTAAGTTTTGGGAGTGTTACAGTTTGGTATCAGAGCCAACCTGCGACCCGATGTGTGGATGTTCTGTTATAATCTATGATATGTATAGATATGTCTTCTGATATGTGAATGTTCTGTATGGCCCATTTGCTAGGACGTGAGGTCCAAAGGGGGAGAGAATGTCACATCCCACATCACTAGTGGGTGAGTCTGGGCCACATGATATATATAGTTTGGATTCTCCTAACTAAGTAGACGCATTTTGGGTTGCAAAACCCAAGAACAAACTTATGATGGGCTATATGCTCAAAGCAGACAATATCTACTCAGTAGTTATTGAGCCTGGGCTATTACATATCTACTCAGTTTGGTATCAGAGCGTGGTTTAGGATTATGTAGATATTTAGTTGAATTAATTGTAGGAACCAAGCAGCGTGCCACATCCTTAGGTTATGTGTCCTTTATGTGTAGTTATATGTTATAAATTTATCTTATTTCTATTTGTTTATTGTAATTAAAAATTAATTTTGAGACATGGCTTGAAATCAAAGAACTGCTAGAGTTGATGAAGTTGCTGCTAAGGAAGCAAATAGAAATCAAGTTGCAGCGAAAAATCAAGTTGATCAAAATACAATAATTCAGAACTTTATGCAAACTATTACTAATATGATGTAACAACAACAACCTCAAACAACCAATGTTAATGTTAAGGCTGATACTATGCATATAGTGGAACAATTTAGAAAGTTTTAACCACCAGCTTTTGAGGGCTCAACAAATCCACTAGTTGCTGAAGAATGGATTTGGGAATTGGAAAAAATATTTCGACTTGTAAGTTGCATAGATAATCAGCGAGTCACATGTGCGACTTACATACTCAAGAAATATACTGGACATTGGTGGGAAATGGCTAGTAAGGCTCAGAATATGGATGCAAATGGGATTACTTGAGCTCGATTTAAAGAATTTTTTAATGAGAAGTACTTTCCTCAGTCTTTGAGAGATGACAAGGAGGCAGAGTTTATTTAACTCACTCAGGGTTCTATGTCTTTGATGGAATATGAACAAAAATTTGAAGAGTTGTCCAAATTTGCTGTTCATTTGATAGATACGGAAGCACGTAAGGCCAAAAGCTTTGAGAGGGGTCAAACCAGAATTAAAGAAGCTAATCTCTATATTTGAGTTAAATACTTATAACGCGATACTACAAAAGGCTCAAATACTTGCTAAGGATGAAGAGGAAGCAACTGTATCTGAAGCTAAAAAGGTTGTTCACAACTCTTCAAGTAAAAAGTTTTGGATTAATAACATGAAGAAATTTGATAAGTGGAAAGGAAAGAAAAGACAGAGGGATGATAACTCAAACAAGCGAGACATTCTAACTTGTGAGACATGTGGGAAAAATCATACAGGTTTGTGCTATAAAAAGATTGGAGCTTGCTTTAAGTGTCGGAAACCTGGTCATTTTATTCAAAATTGTCCAGAGATGGGAAATGTTCATGAAGAATCTAAGGGGGACCAAAGAGTTCAAGCGAGGGTATATGCCCTTACTAGGTAAGAGGCAAAAGATTCTCCTTCTGTAGTGGCAGGTACAATCTTTATTTGCGGATACAATGCTTTAACACTTTTCGATTCAAGTTCTACACATTCATTTATATCTCACACATTTGCTAGAAGATTAAATGTTGCACCTACATTGTTAGATGAAGAATTTTATGTAGGGACTCCTTCAAGGAATTTATTACATGTTAGAGATGTATTAAAATCATGCAAAATTAAATTGGGGGATAGAGTGTTGTTGGCAAACTTGATCATTTTAAAAATGTATAATTTTGATATTATTCTTGGTATGGATTGGTTGTCTGTTTACCATACTAGTGTTAAATATTTTGAGAAGGAAGTAGTATTTTAACCACCTGGTGAGTCTGAATTTAGTTTGATAGGTATTAAGCTATCTTTGATGCCAAGGATAATTTTTGCCTTACAAGCTTGGAAGAGTTTGAAGAAAGGTTGTTTGGGTTTCTTAGCAGGTGTAGTTGATATTGAGAGAAATAAAATGAAGATCCAAAATGTTCCTATCGCAAATGAGTTTATTAATGTTTTTTCTAAAGATTTACATGGCATTTCCCCTGATTGCGAGATTGAATTCAATATAGAAGTTATTTCAGGGACAAATCCGATATCGAAGACACCTTATCGAATGGCACCATTAGAACTTAAACAACTCAAGGTGCAGTTGCAAGAATTACTTGAAAAAGGCTTCATTCGACCAATTGTTTTACCATGGGGAGCACCAGTACTATTTGTTAAGAAAAAGAATGGATCAATGTGTTTGTGCATTGATTATAGGGAATTGAATCGAGTGACGGTGAAAAAAAGATATCCTCTTTCAAGGATTGAAGATTTATTTGATCAATTTCAGAGAGCATCAGTGTTTTCCAAAATTGATTTTCGATCTGGTTATCATCAACTAAAGGTCAAGAAAGAAGACATTCCTAAGACGGCCTTTCGAACCAGATATGGGCATTATGAGTTTACAGTGATGCCATTTGGGTTGACTAATGCACCTACTACTTTTATGGATCTTATGAACCGTATATTCGAGAATTATCTAGACAAATTTGTGATTGTATTTATTGATGATATCTTGGTATATTCTAAAAGTAAAGAGGAGCATGAAGAGCATTTAAGAGTTGTGTTACAAGTTTTAAGTCAGAAGCAGCTTTAGGCAAAATTTAAAAAATGTGAATTTTGGTTAGATCGTATAACCTTTTTAGGACATGTCATCTCTTCAGAAGAAGTTTCAGTAGATCAAAGTAAAGTAAAAGCAGTGGTGGAGTGGCCTAGACCAGCTAATGTTGGAGAGGTTCGAAGTTTTCTGGGATTGGCTGGATATTATAGACGTTTTGTTGAAGGTTTTTCTAAAGTAGCCAACCCATTAACACAACTGACAAGGAAGAATGTCAAGTTTTATTGGTTAGAGGAGTGTGAAAAAAGTTTTGAAGAGCTTAAAAAGTAGTTAGTGACTGCTCTAGTGTTAACCATTCTTTCTGGGTTTTGTGGATATGTAATTTATAGTGATGCTTCTCATAAAGGATTTGGTTGTGTATTGATGCAAAATGGAAAAATGGTGGCTTATGCTTCACGGCAATTAACAAGTTATGAACAAAACTATCCTACTCATGACTTAGAATTGGCAGCAGTTGTGTTTGCACTCAAGATTTGGAGACATTATCTTTATGGAAAAAGATGTGAGATATATACTGATCACAAAAGTCTTAAATACTTCTTCACCGAAAAGGAGTTAAATATGAGACAACGTCGATGGCTTGAGTTAGTCAAGGATTATGATTGCACAATAAACTATCATCCAGGGAAGGCTAATGTTGTTGCAGATGTTTTCAGTAGAAAGTCTATGGGACATATGGCAGCACTTATAACCACTTAGAAGTAGATTCTTTCAGATTTTGATAAGTTCAACCTTGAAGTGGTAAGAGGTGAGAGTCATGCATTTATTGCACAATTATCCTTACAATCCACTTTGATAAAGAAAATTAAAGAAGCACAAAAGGGTGATAAATATTTGAAAAAGATTATAGATGAAGTTTCAGCAGGTAAAAGATCTAGATTCATGATGGGCGATGATGGAAAATTACGTTTTGAGGGTAGGCTTTGTGTGCCTAATGACTATAACTTGAAGCATGAAATTTTGTTGGAAGCTCATAACTCTCCATATGCCATTCACCCAGGTAACACGAAGATGTATCGAGATTTACGAGCTATTTATTGGTGGAATAATATGAAGAAAGAAATTGCCCAATTTGTTGAGCAATGTTTGACATGTCAGCAAGTCAAGGCAGAACATCAGAGACCATCTGGATTATTGAAACCTTTATTGATTCCAGAATGGAAATGGGAACACATAGCCATGGATTTTGTTGTTGGGTTACCAAACACTCAAAAGGGCTTTAATGCCATTTGGGTGGTTATTGATAGGTTGACAAAGATAGCACATTTTATTCCTGTGTGAACAACCTACACCATGGATAGGTATGCGTAAATTTATGTTGATGAGATTGTGAGACTACATTGAGTTCCTATTTCTATTGTCTCAAATAGAGATCCAAAGTTCACATCGATATTTTAGAGAAGTTTGCACAGAGCCATGGGTACAAAGTTAAATTTTAGTATTGTTTTTTACCCACAATCTGAAAGAACTATTCAAATTCTTGAGGATATGCTACGAGCTTGTGTAATGAATTTTAAGGGCAGTTGGGACAAACACTTATCACTTGTGGAGTTTGCGTATAATAATAGTAACCAATCTACGATTGGTACGGCTCCTTATAAAGCTCTTTATGGAAGAAAATACAGATCTCCGATGCATTGGGACGAGGTTGGAGAAAGGAAATTGATGGGACCAAAGATAGTTTAACAAACTTGTGAAGCAGTTCAAAGGATAAAAGAAAGAATGAGAGTAGCTCAAAGCAAACAAAAGAGTTATGCAGACAATCGAAAGAAAAGCTTGGAATTCATTGTAGGCGATAAGGTATTTTTGAAAGTTGCTCCAATGAAAGGGGTTATGAGATTTAGTAAAAGCGGAAAGTTAAGTCCAAGATTTATTGGTCCTTTTGAGATACTTCAAAGAGTAGGAGATGTAGCTTACAAACTGGCTCTTCCACCATCACTATCTGAAGTTCATGATATGTTTCATATGTCTATGTTGCGCAAATATGTTCCTAACTTAACACATGTATTAAGTTATGAACCGCTCCAACTTAAAAATGATCTAACCTACGAGGAGATACCTATTCAAGTTTTAGACCGTAAAGAACAAGTGTTGCATGCTAGAAAGATTTCTTTTGTGAAATTTTTATGGCGAAATCATTCGATAGAGGAAGCAACTTGGGAACGAGAAGAGGAAATGCGAGAAAAATACCCTCAATTATTTGATAATTAAGGTATGTATAAATTTCACGGACGAAATTTTCTATAAGGTAGGGAGAGTTGTAACACCCCAGTTTCTTTTCATTTATGTTATATATTTATAAATAGATAATAAGTTATACTTTAAGATATGTATATGTCTTATATAGGAAATAATTGAATATTTTAAGAATAAATTATAAATTTAGGGTTAAATAGATAAAAAGAGTTAAATTAGGGACTGAATTGATAAATTATTCTAGTATAAATAGAAGAGTTTATTTATACTTAGGGTTTTAACGTATTTGGGAGAAGAAAATAGGGTAAGAGTAAAAGTCAAGAAAAAAAGGGAAGAGACAAAGAAGAAATAGTAATTTTTTTTTTCTTATTTTATATCGGTTTTTAGATTAATAGTTTATTATTAGTAATAAGTGATTTTGCAATTAAGTTTTATAGAACATGATGATTGAGATTTATAATCAGATTATGATATTAGGGCTAAATTTCATTATTGTGAAGTCAATAAATTTTTATTTACGGAGAGATAGTTAAGGGAAAATAAAATTTCTGCAGAGATAATATTATGACAGTGGCTTAATTCGTGAATTTTATAAAATTATGTATTTTGAATTTGTTAAAACTGTTTTAAGTCCATAAACTAAATATCTTTAAGGTTATTATAAATTTTATTTGATAAAAAATTATTATGTTTTCAATTTTTAATAATTTTTCGATTCTGACCTCAGGATGTAGAAAATTGTGCGTTTTTGTAGAAAAATTGAATGACAGAATTATTTTAGTTAACCAAAACATTGTGAAAAATTATAAAATTTTATATACTGATTTCTTATTATGTCTAGTTTAATATATTAAAATTTTAGAATAAAATTATATCTCTATGATTTGTTACGAAATTTTGAATGAAAAGAACTCACTGTCAATCTTTGTTTGGCAGAATTTGACGTTTTGAAAATAAAATATATTTTGAATAGCTAAAGTACAAATTTAGACTCAAAAATTTTAATAATTTACTGTCTATATGTCTTCATTATCTCTGCAAAATTTTATGATATTAGAGAATGTATTGTATTTTCTAACAATAAATGATTGATGATTACTCAGCATATAGTATAATGCTGTCAGGATAATTGATTAAATTTAGACAATGAAAAAACTTAGTTTTATGAGGAATTTGAGGTCTAATGAGATTATATGTATTTTGTGGTAGTGTATAGAAGTCTCATGAATGCTAATTTTTATTATAAATTGAAAAGTTTAAGTTAGATTTTATGGTGATCATCGAGAGGTAAGTATACTAAACTTTTTAAAAGAGAATCACAATAAATATATGTATATGTTTGAATATATTTTCAAGAATATTTTTCAGTTATAAATTTTTACGAAAATATTATTTTGATATCGTTATATATTTATATGATTGTTTATGAATATATGTGTTATTATGATTGTAATTGTTTCTGATCGTATTATTGTGATTATTTTTATGTCACGTGCATTGGCATTTAAGCATGAATATGTGCATTGTATTTAAAGTAATGAGAAAGTGGTTTTGTAAAGAAAGTATTAATGAAAGATAAGTTTTGTGTACTAGGATATCGAATTTCATTATTTTCTTAGTAAGCAATTATAAGTTATGTGGAGCTTTTATTGTTTATTGTGGCGTATGATATGGGAGAGACCTAAGGGGTGCCCCTAGATATAGTGGTCTTCACATTCGTGTGAAAAAGTATTTGTACATGTAAGAGAACTCACCGATGATCAAGGTGAGGGTGTGGCTCTTACCTTTGGGTATGAGTGTTTATTATTTTAAAAAAAAAAAAATTATATGCCTCACTTGCGTTTACCTCATATACGGTATGTCATCGACGGATGACATTGACTCATTCAGTGTTAAGTGATATGTGAAGTCCTACTAAGAGATAATTGAAGGGAAATATTTTTAGAAAATTTTGAAAGAATGTTATATGATATTTAAATGTTATTTAATTTTTTGAAAAACAAACATGATTTTCATCCTATGCCATATCATGTGCATGCATTATATATAAATGCGTTGTATATAAGTATATTTGTATTTTATATTTATGAAAAATTAGTATACTTACTAAGTTTAAAACTCACTATAGTTTATTGTGATTTCAAATGATTAAAGGATTGTGTACTTAGATAATGGATTTGGCCGAGCTTCTGTTGTCACTTGGTTCCCTATGCATTAGAACTTTTGGGAGTTCTTTTATTTTTTTTATTTGATCACGATTTATTTTAAAGACTTATAATTATCTATGATTATTTATAATTAGAAATATTTGACTAAATTGATTTATTTGCGAGTTTTATTTAAATTATATAAAAATTTTCATAGTCATGTGGGTTTTGTGAATGTTTTAGTATTATATATGCTTTTAAATTTTGGGGGCGTTACAGTGTCAATCCATATCCAACAACGCAATAGTAACTAGCCTATAAAGATAACTACTTATTTAATAAATATTTATCTACTTTTATCTTCTACTTGGTCACTTTTATGTGGCTTCAATTGTTTCATTAGAGTTTTCAAACTTTTGGCAAGAGATTTTAATTTTTATATATGATAACTGGTCTAAAAAAACTAGAAAAAAAATTAAATCTCCCCTAATTTAATGTTAGTGAAATTTGAATTTCAAATTTTTTATAAAAAAATATATAAATAATTTCATTAATCCTATATAACTTATCTCATACATAAATGCAAATTAAAACAATATCCTCTTTGATATTGATTCAAGGGAAAATCAAATCCTTGACCTTTTTGGTACCATGTCAAGAGACCAACTAAACTATTCCCTTGGAGCAAGTTCATCTAATAAAATCTTTTACACATATATACTTAAAACATTAACATATATTCACTATTATTCATAATGTTTTAAGAAAATTCAGTTTATAGAAAAATAAAAAATTAAAAATAAAATGAATGCATATTTTTGGAAAGAAATTGGCTTGATTAGTAAACTTTGATTTTAATTGAAATTTAAGCTTTTTCATTCTATTAGGAGAAAATATTTGGCTAATTTAGCTTCTTTTAATTTAGATTGAAGGTCTAATTCTTGCAATATTTTGCATGTACTAGCTCCACAAAAAAATTTTGTAAAAAATATTATCTTGAATTTTAAGAAATCTACCACCTCATCAATAAACCTTCCTTTGTATTCATATAATACATCTGATCCTAATATTTAAACTAGTAATTAGGTAAGACAATTTGGAAAGATTGATTTAATAGAATTGATCAAAAATTATTTGACTGGTTATATCTAATACAACAATTATAAATTGTAATAATTGAATAGTTTCAAAATATAATTTAACTTATTTTTTAATGCTGAATCAATTAGGGTGAGTATATCAAATTTTGATTTCAATTTCACTTAAAACTGATACCTACTATAAATAAAATCGATTTTAAAAATTTAGAATCAAAATTTAATTTATTTAATAGAATATTCTATTTTTTGGTTTTAATTCAATTTTAGTTTGATTTCTATTCAAAAATAGAATATCATGTTTATCAATTATTTTAATTATTTTAATTTTTTTCAATAAAATTTATATTGTAAAGTTTTGTTTATGTATAATTTTATAAGTTTCACTTAAACTATAAATTTAACTCAACAAAAAAATTTTAAAAAGTAAAATTAATAATATTAACTTACAAAAACAGTAAAATATATGAACAAAAAATTGAGTGAAGGCAAAAAAAAAAAAAAAGAAGAATAAGTTGCTAAAGAGAATTGATAAAAAATAAATTATTTTACAAAATATTATATTATTCAAGTTAATATTATACATCACAAAAAAATAAATTAATTGTTTAAAATAGTAAAATTATACCATGTGTGTATATTTATTATAATTGTTAACTTGTTCGATAATTTTAAATTAATATATGTACAATACAATTTTATTAAATTATTATACAAATAATATTATAAAAAATTAAATAAACAATATAAATATATTGATTAAGTTTGTTTATGTAACTCAATGGTTAAAAAGAATTCTCTTAAATAAATTATTTACTAAATCAAAGATAAATATATTTTATGTAAAAATTATAGTTATACAAATTTAATAATAGATTTTAATAGCATATCTTATGTTTTAAATAGAAGTGTTTATTTAAAAATAATAAAATTAATTTTTTATAATGTTAATGAAAAATTTCAAATATTATTATTTTATTAATTAAACAATTTATTGAATGTGGTACATATTTATTTTGATGCAAATTAATTTTCATAAATGTATAAATAAAATATGTAAGAATGAGTGTGTAGCTCGATGTGCAAGTGTTTATTTTATAAGTATGAAGTCTAGTATTTGAATCCTCATGGGTAAAATAATTTTTAATTTATTTTTTTAATTCAATTTTTTGGTTCAGTTATGGTTTTGTATGATAGAGAACTAAAATTGAACTGAAATAAATCGATTCCTTATTTTGTAGTACCGAACTTATTGGTTCAGTTTCATAAGATTTCGAGTCAAAACTCACTCCTAGAATCAATATGATACAACTTATTTGTCACCACTATAATTTGTTTTCATATAATAATTTTTTAATATGCAAGAACAAAAGATAGATTCTTAAAATTCTAGTTAAATAATAAATTAAAGCATATTTTGATCATTTATAACAAATAAATTATTCATGTTAGTTATCGGTTACAAAAGGTTTTGATAAAATTTTATGTGTTACAAACAATAAAAGTACATTTTTATTTATTATTTTGTCTTAATAGAAGTATTTATCTGTTTTGTACGCTTACCCTTGTATCAGTTATTAGTATTGAGATTAATGATTAATTCTCTCCTTTATTTGGCATACTTTTCTTCATTTTCTAGCATTTTTTTTTCATTGATATTTACTGATTGATTAATTGGTAATTGATAAACAGTGAAGATTAAATCACTGACCTAGCAACAAGATATACCAGTCCAATTAACAAAGTATGATTAAGTGTGTGTGAACGTCTACCTTTTTTTTGGACCTACAATAAGCCTAGATTTGTAACAAGAGTCGGCCCTAGCTTTTGTGAATCACTGAATTCCTAATAGGAAGTCTCCTACCAAATACAATACAAGAGAAGAGAAGAGAAGAAATTAAACTTGTAAAGCTTTACCAAATAATATGCTTTATAAAAGCTTATCACTCTGGTCTTTCAAAGAACTGCAAGAAATCAAAATTATAACTCTCAATGGCAATGAAGTTTTTCCTTCTCATCACAACATTCATTTATTTTTTATCCAAATCACAGGCTTAACAATCCAATAAGATAACCAGAGGCTCAACTTTTTACATAAACGCCACACCAAATTTCTGGCCTTCTCCTTCTGGCCATTTCGCGTTCGGATTTTACACTAATGACAATGGCTTCAAGGTCGGAATATGGCTTGTTGGTAGTATGGACTGCTGGAAGCAGAGGCGCCTTGGTCTAATCTGGTGCAGCTCTGGTTTTCTCCATGAATAGAAGACTTCTCCTTCGAAGCTCCAGTGGAGACTCCAGATGATAGCTGAAGCTGCTAGCTGATGCCCTTTTGGTTGATTCTGGTTGCCTGTTTCTTTACGTTTTGCACTAGTTTTGATGATGATCCCACAGATGCCCTTTTGGTGGGCAAAACTAGGTCAAAATACCGCTCTTTCTTCGAGCATATCTCTGACAAATCAACCTATTGGAAACATCAAATTTTTGGATGCACTTTGATGGAAATCTTATGCATTTCCAGTAAGATGTATTCAAGAGGGTAGATATGGATATTGCTCATCATATTCTTAGGTGCTACAAACTCTACTAGGCTTACTGCAACGAATACAAAAGGAGGAATTTTAGTCAATAGTACAACCTTGTATCGAGCTACTCTTGAAGTTGATGGCATTTTCAGTCTTTATTAGCATCAAACTAGCACTAATGGCAGCTTGAACTCCAAGATTTTGAGGCCAGCGATCAAAGAAGAAGATCGTTGTTTAGTGAAAGGAACCTGCGAAGTTAATAGCTCTTGCACCATTAATGGTTCAGGCACTGCTTGCGTACGTCCTCCTGGTTTCCTTTATGTTGATCCAACACAGCCTCAAGTCGGCCACAAGTTAAATTCCATCATAGAAAATGCTTGTCTTGAAAGCACAAGTACAAAAATTTGTAATATTTCTACGCTAGCAAACACTTACTGGCAAAGCAATGAGTAAAATGTTGTCAATCTTGCGAGTGCAGAAACTTGTTCAAATAAACGTTTGGGGGATTGTAATTGTGTTGTGGTGCAATTCAGAGATCAATTGTGCTTCAAGCACAAGCTACCTTTGAGGCATGGAAGAAAAAATATAACAAGTAGTGTGAAGCTCTGATAAAAGTAAGAATTGACGGCTCGGCTACTGACAGAAATAATATATCATCAATAAGAAAAACAAGAAGATTGGCAGGGAATTTGTAATAGTTAGATTTATTCTAATTTCTTTTTCCTTAATAGTCTTTGTGTCGACAAGCTATGTGGTTTACGCGCATCAGAAATGGAGCTAAAATATCATCTAAGGCAAGCAAATTCACTGGATGTAGTTGGAGAAATCCGTTTGAGATCAATTAGCTATAGCGGCTTGTTTCAGCCACCGATAACATTGAAGAAGAGGTCGGTAGGGGAGGATCGAGGAGGGTTTACAGGGCTTCTTTGGAGGTAACAATAATGGTAAGAAATTGCGGCAAAAAATTTGATAAAGATGGTGGAAGATACCTAAAATGAGTTTCGGAACGACATGAAGATAATCAGAAGAACTCACCACAAGGACTTGGTTCATTTATGCTCTGAAGGATAAACAGGCTTCTTGTATGCGAGTTTATGTAAAATGGTTCACTGGAAAACCTTCTCTTCAAGGCTAATAAACGCCCAAGTTGGAATGAAAGAAGGAATATTGCAGGAGAGATAGCGAAAGGACTTTTTAATCCACACAAAGGATGCAAAACCATATACTGCAACATCAAGCCGCATGACATCATGACGGATGAACTCTGGATGGCAAAGATATCAGATTTCGAATTTTCCAAGCTGTTGAAGCCTGATCAAACAAGAACATACACAGTAGCAAGAAGGACAAGAGGATATACAGCTCCAGAAAGGCACAACAACAACACACCAATTACAGTGAAAGCAGATGTGTATAGATATGGAGTAATGTTGCTTGAAATCACATGTTGCAGAAAGAACATGGATGAATATGTGAGAGATGAAGAAATCATACACATGGATAAGGATTGTCAATTTTGTGAAGCAGGTGAGATTGTAAGGTTGGTGAGTGAAGAAGATGAAGTACAATAGGAGGAATTGGAGAAAATGGTGTAGCTTGGACTTTGCCGGTGGAGACTGAATTAACATTGAGGCCAACAATAAAGGAAGTGATTTTGATGATGGAAGAAATGGTTGTTACACCACCTCTCCCTTCACCATCCTCTACTACTGGTAGAAGTTAATTATTATGTTTATGATAATTTACTAAGACTATTTGTGATGATCTTGTCAGTTGAATTAGTATTCTATTTTTTTTTTATATTCGATAAAGCAAGATGAATTGTTTATCAAGAAACAAGAGAAAAGTGATACCTACATAATTTTGCAGTTCTAAAACAAAGCATAACACTCGCCATGACATCAAAGTACACAAGCTTTCTATGGATGATAAACCATAGCAACATATCCTCTGGTGATTGTACTTTATATTTGGAATACTGTACCAAACTATTTGAGGAAATGAAAAATGAAGATGAGACATACCAATATAAGGAACAAAATTTTGGCATATATTATGAAACAGAATTCACTTATCAAGATAACCCTGAAAAAAGAAACTATCTTGAAGTGGTTGTAGCTCGTCTAATCATTTGATTCTCAAGATGTGGTTGGGAATGGAATTTCCATTCCTAAAACTGATCATTTTATGTTCACCCAATAATATAATACTCCATTTTGTCCCTCATTTTTTAAAAATGATATAAAAGTCAAAAATCAATCAAAAGTTTTTTTCTTTTCTTTTCTTTTAATAAAATTATCTAAACTTACAAAAAAAATAATAATTAGTATTATTTTTATTAATATTTTTAGAGTTTTTATTAACAAAAGTATTATTATTATAATTAATTATTAATAAAAATAATTTTTTAAATAATAATAATAATCACAATTATTATAATATAACAATAATAATAGAGATAAAAATTAACTAAGGACATTTTACTTATTTGAAATAATTTTTTCTATTCTTATTCCAATTCCTGCAATTGAAGTAAATAACTTATTTTAATTCTCATTTCCCATTTTAATTCTAGCCTATTTCAATTTTATCTCATTCCGATTATAATTTGTTTTGATTACAAATTAATAAACACACTATTAATGTATTTTGCAAAAGTAGATTGCAACTGATAAGATTGATAAATTGCAATTTCAGAGCACTAACTAAGAGCAAAAGTGCATTAATTTAGTCCCAGTAATTTGGTATTGAACTTGGTTCCATAAATCACTAAAAGACTGAGCCAGCGTTAGGCACTAACCCAACTGCCATCACAATCATTATATTCACCAAATACCATGTAAGATTTTTATCAACAAAAGTTTGGACTCTTGCCAGTAAGAATTGACATATCAGAACAGATATTGCCAGTACAAACATGAAACATCCATTGTTGCTTTATTGACTGTAGCGAGCATTTTTCACGGACAACACATAAGAAAACCAACATGAAATTCAACAATTAATAAGCACAAGAATATCACAGTATAAAATTCCACTGCCTCATAATAAATTGCTACAAAATTAACTAAATTTCCATTAAAACAAGGTAAAAAGATTTTGAAAATTAAAGAAACAAATAAAACTGACCGAGTTTATGTAATCAAGTAGTGCGGCGTTGGCTTCACCATCCTTGGCCTAAGCGTCTATTTGCACACCCACCGCCTCATCGCTTAAATCTAAATTTACAAAATCAAAAGCATAACTAAGAAACCAATAATTTAAATACTTTTTTTTTCAAGAGAAAAAAAAATTAAAAGGAACCTGTGACGGAACAGGATTTGCAGCCCGGTTTGCGTGGATGGCGATGGCGACGGAGGAAGGAGGAACTAAGCGAATACACGAAGGGAAATTCTCGTTGTTTATTTTGTATGTGGACTGAGTCGACTCGGCCGAGTTGGCTTTCGATTTACTTTTCTTAGCCGGAGCCATTTTTTTTTGGGGCTCAAATGTCTTTTGCGATAGCAGCCGGAAAGAAGGCTCTTATTGTGCAACTGGGCTACGATTTGCTCCAACGCGTATATAGACTTGAATGCTGGATTAGACAATGATCAACGTGCACGTAGATCATTTTTCTGCGCTGCATTAGAGTTGCGTTACCCTGTGTCGAATCAATTATTTTATTCAAATTTTATCTGATAATTTTATTTTAATAAATTTAGTGAAAAATACATATTTAGCTTATGACTATAAATTGAGTAATTTAAAAACAAAAATAATCTTAATTTGTTTACTCTTTCGTATATAAAATTTTAATTTATGAATTTTTATTTAATTTTTAACGCTTGTTATATATATATTTTAAATTTAAAATAATATTAATTATATATATGAGTGGCAAACTATCAAATATGGTACATAAACTTTCATGACTATCTTAAAATCTCCTATGTATTTTAATAACTTTAAAACTTTTCATTTAAAAGTGAAAATTAGCATGATTAATACTTGATAACTCACATGATTACCATCAAGTGAAAATTAAGAAAAATTTGAAAAATTTTTCTATCAATTCAAATTTGATAGTAACAACAATGGTAAGATGTATGTTTTTTTGGGGCAATTTAAATTTTCGCAATTATTTCTAAACAATAGTTTTAGCGTTAAAGCTTAAATTTGGTATCGGAGCATGTTAATAATCCATACTTTAGTTGAATGGGTGTTTTTGAAGAAACACGAAATAATAGTTATGGGTTTGTGAAAATTTTAATTTTTCATGCAACTTGAATTTATATTTTATTTTATGTAAATTTATATTATAAATCATCTTAGCATTGAATTTATGATATTTTAGACGTAAAAAAATTAAAAATGGTTAAAAATATATTTCGGATTCGCAGGTCTGTATTCGGATCGATCCGACTGGAAGTTGAAAAAAACCCTTATATGTTGATGACATGTCGGCTATTTTTGGGCTGTATGAATGACATGTCATACAGGTTCTTTTCTATCTGCAAGGATCATGCCCTGCTTTTGTGCTATAAGGGCAGATTTACATGCTTTTAACCGTTTGTAATTTTATATTAATTATATGAAAAATTTGAAACACCCGTAATTGAATTTATGTTTTGTATTTAAATATATTTATTATTTTATAAATATTTTAATAAATTAAAATTAAATTTATTAAGAATTTAATTTAATTTTTAATTTTTGACAAAATTAATTTATTCAATGAATTTAGTCCAAAAATCTATTTTTGTTCATCATGATTTTGGTCTAAATATATGTTTTATATGTCATTTAATTATGTATTAAATTTAGATAATTTTAAGTGTATATTATTTAAATTTATTATATGCAAATTTAAATTCAATTTAAATATTTAAATTTATGCATATTATTTATGTCATGTTATATGCATAACTTGATTTAATTTTTTATTTTAAGTATATATTTATATTTTATATATGTAATAGTATAATTTGTTTGATTTATATATTTTTAGTTTTTACATATATTATAAAAATAATAGTTAGTATGCAAATTTATTAAAAAAATACATAAAATTTAAGTAAATAGTAAAATACCATATTAAATATTATTGTTAGATATAGTAGTAATATTTTATTTGCCTATAATTATATGTTTGGAAAAATTCTGTCTAAAAAGGTTGAATTTTAAGTGGGACCGTTTGTGACCCCTCCAATCTTTCTTGAGAATTAACTTACTGTGATTGTTATTTAAATAAATTACTCTCTATTAACTTTACAATAAATATTGAAATATTTTGGAGAAAATTTTTATAAAGTATAAAGATTTAAACATGATTATATATTATAATAGTTTAATGATCCATAAAATTTAATATAATAGGAAGTAGTCACAGCACTTCTAAGTTAGATGAAATTTTATATTAAATCAGGATCACATAAAATTTAAAACATTAATTATAATTAATCATATTAGATGTGATAAATTTTATCCCACAAATTTTTTTTAACATTTATATAATTAATTAGAATAAAATATTATATTAATTTTTTAATTTATTCACAGGAGTTAAGAAATTATATATAATATAATAATTTTATCATTAAGATATGTAAATCTATTTGAATAAAATACTTAACCTACATGTAATATTTTATATCATGTGATTCGTATTTTGTACATATTTTATATTGATAAAATATTATAACGATTAAGTATCAATAAAATTCATCATAAGTATCTATTTGATATCAATTTAGATGTTCCTAAACTGGTAAGAGATAATTATAAAATATGGAAAGAGAAAGTATTATTATATTTAGGATGGTAGGATATAAATTATACTATTCGAAAAGGCGAACCACCACTTATTACTGATACTAGTACTCTAGCACAAATTAAATTTTATGAACATTGGAAGCGATCTAATCGCCTTAGTGAAATATTCATAAAGACTGAAATTTCTACTAGTATACGTGGTTCAATCGCTCAGTATGATGATATCTGTATTTTGATGAAGGTTATTGATAAACAGTTTGAGTCTTCAAATAAAGTACTAGCTAGTACCCTTATTATGCAATTCTCTTTCATAAAACTCACCACTATTACTGGTATACCAGAGCATATCATAAAAATAAGGGATATTGTAGCTCAACTGAAAACTTTGGATGTGACAATGTCTAAACCTTTCCTTGTACACTATATCTTGAATTCACTTTCACAATCATATGGACCCTTCAAAATTTCTTATAACACACATAAAGATAAATAGTCGATTATTGAATTATTAACCATATGTATTCAAGAAAAAAAGAGGTTGATCGCGGAGATGGGAGTGAATATTCAAAGTGCACATTTGGCAACAAAAGAAAAGATTAAGAAGAAAGGAAGAAAACAAAATACCTGTGTAGGTTGAAATAAAGATTGGTTGAAATAAAGAAAGAATCCAAATATTTCTTTTGTAAAAAAAAAAGGGACTTATAAAGAAAGATTGCATTAAATTTCAGTAATGGTTTAATAAGAAAGGTATTTTCTTTTCTCTTGCAAGTTATGAATATAATATAACTGAAATTTATCATGACACATGGTGGATTGACTCTAGTTCTATAATCCACATTACGAATGTTTTGTAGAGTTTGCAAAACTTCAGGAAACTAGTGGGAGCTATTTATCTATTTTGAAAATAAAATAAACTCAACTGTGGAGACTATTAAGACATATAGTTTAGTTTTCAATAGTGATTTTGTAATAAATTTGAAAAAAAACCTTTTATATTTATAGTTTTTCTAAGAATTTAACTTTTATTTCTAGACTTGTACTCTATGAATATTCCTTCAATTTTTCAGATTGTTTTGTGAAAATTTTTTATAAAACAAATTTTGTTGGAAATGGTACATTGTCTAATGATCTTTTTCATATTAATTTACAAAATAATACTTATTATAATACAATGCATACTCATACTAGTGCAAAAAGAAGTACTATAAATGAAAATTTCTCTATATCGTGACATTGAAAATTAGGATATATCTCTATAAAAAGAATAAAAAGGTTAGTAAATGATAAAGTATTTAATACTTTCAATTTTACTGATTTTGAGATTTGTGTGGACTGTATAAAGGGTAAACAGACCAATAAGTTGAAGAAATGTACTAAGAGAAGTTTAAACTTATTAGAAATTATACACACAGACATTTGTAATTCTAGTATAAACTCATATAGTCACAAATATTTTATCACTTTTATTAATAATTATTTACAATTTATGTATCTTTACTTGCTGAATACTAAGAATGAAGTATTAAATATTTTTAAAATATTCAAAGATAAAGTAGAGAAACAATGCGGTAAGCAAATGAAAATCGTGAGATCTGATAGAGGTCGTGAATACTATGGTAGATACACAGAGGATGAACAAGCATCTGGGCCATTTGCGAGGTTTCTTTAAGAACATGAAACTGTTGCCCAATACATTATGCCTGGTTCTCCAGACCAAAATGGTGTAGCAAAAAGAATAAATCGAATATTGCTGGATATAGTGCGGAGTATGCTTAACAACTCCAATCTTTCTATATTCTTATGGATAGAAACTCTTAAGACAGTTGTGTACATATTAAACCAGGTTCCAACTAAGATAGTTTTGAAAACGTTATTTGAATTATGAAAAGGTTGAAAATCGAGTTTGTAAAATGTATGTATTTGGAGTTGTCCTTGTGAAATAAGAGTTTATAATCCGCAAAAAAAGAAATTGAATCTTAAGACCATTAGTGGATATTTCATTGAATATTTAGAAAGATCTAAAAGATACAGATTTTATTGTCCATTATATCATATTAAGTTTGTGGAATTAAGAAATACTAAATTTATTAATAATGACTTGAACAGTGAAAGGGATCAACCTTAGAACAAAATTTATGAGAATGATCATTTAGAATCGACCATTTCAGGTACTAAAGTAATTGTCATCAACAACATCCATTCAATACAAATAGATACTAATCAAACAACGGTTGATATTCAATTAAATGATAATCAAATTTCATAAATTAGTGATACTTTAGTAGATCAAGTTATTGAACAACTAGTTGTACAACATACTCCTTAAGAAAATGTTAAAACAATATTAAGAAAATCTACTTGAGTAAAAAAATTATTAATTTCTAGTAATTATATTATGTATTTACAAGAGTCAGACTATAATATTAGAGTCGTAAATAATTTGAAATTATTTTCACAAGCCATGAGTTGTCAACAATCTAATTTATGGTATAATATTATGAAAAATAAGATGAATTCTATATCAACGAATAGAGTCTGAAATTTTGTTGAGTTGCTTAAAGGATTTAAATTAATATGGTATAAATGAATTTTTAAGACTAAAAAGAATTCATTAGACAATTTTAAGAGATACAAAATTAGACTTGTTGTCAAAGAGTTCATTCAGAAAGAAAGAATCGATTACACATAAATATTTTTTCATGTGTCTAAAAAGGATTCTTTTCGTGTTATTATGGCATTAGTAGTTCATTTTAATTTAAAGTTACATCAAATGGATGTGAAAACAGCATTCTTTAATGAAGATCTAGAAGAAGAGGTTTATATAATTTAAAAGATTCTTTTATAGTAATGGTGAACATTTGGTTTGTAAAATTAAGAAATTTATATATAAATTGAAACAAACCTCCTGATAGTGGTATTTAAAATTTCATGAAATTATTTTTTCATTTGGTTTTGAAGAAAAATATCATGGATCGATGTATGTACTAGAAAGTTAATGGGTGTAAAATTTGTTTCCTTATTCTATATGTGGATGATATATTACTTGCAACCAATGATAAAAGATTTTTACACGAAGTAAAATATTTCTTTTCTAAAAATTTTGATATGAAAGATATAGGTAAAGCATCTTTTGTTATTGGTATTAAGATGCACAGAGACAGATATAAGAATATTTTAGGTTTGTCTCAAAAAACTTATATCAAGAAAGTTCTAGAAAGATTTCGGATGAAAGATTATTCTCCAAATATAGCATCAATTGTTAAGAGAGATAAGTTCAATTTGAACCAATGCCCTAAAAATGATCTTGAAAAGGAACAAATGAATAACATTCCATATGTTTCAGCTGTTGGAAGCATTATGTATGCTTAAGTCTGCACAAGACCTGACATAACTTTCGCAGTTAAAATGCTGGAATAATATCGGAGTAATCTGATAATGGACTATTGAAAAGCTGCAAAAAAAGTTTTAAGGTACTTTCAAGGGATCAAATATTACATACTTATGTATAGACAAATTGACAATTTATAAGTAGTTGGCTACTCAGATTCTAACTTTGTTGGCTGTGATGATTTTAGAAAATTAACATCTGAATACATCTTTATGTTAGCCAACAGAATCCTATCTTGAAGAAGCGCTAAACAATCACTAATTACTACTTCTACTATGGAGGCCGAGTTCGTTTCGTGTTTTAAAACTACCTCTCATGGAATATGGTTAAAAAGTTTCATATCTAAACTTAAACTTGTAGATTCAATTTCTAAATTATTAAGAATATATTATGACAATTCAATTACTGTATTCTTGGTTAAGAACAATAAAAGTGGAAGTTAAAGTAAACACGACGACATTAAGTACTTAACCATTAAAGAACGTATTAAGAAAAATAAAGTGATTATTGAGTACGTTAGCACTTAATTGATGATAACAGATTTTTTAACAAAAGGCATGCCACCATCAAGGTTTAAGGATTATATAGTTCATATGAGATTTGATTATATTATGTAAATTTATACATATTGATATTAATGAAACTCTATTTATATGATATTTTTGCATTATAATGTATACATTGGTGAAAAAGAAAAATTATTTATGTTTAAGATTTATAATGAATATGAAATTTATTCATCAAGTTAAAGTTATTAAAGAAGAATTAATGATAAACATAAAGTTTATTCATAAATTTTTACGTATAAAAAGGCAGATAAAAAATATAATATATTTGTAATACATGAAAGAAAAATTGTCAATTTAAATAACTCATTACCATAATTCATATGTTTGTGTCTTAATTATGGGTTTAATTTTAGTGTCCGTACCAAGTACTTGCAAAACACCTGTCGGACTGAGATTTAATGTCCCAGTTTGCAAACTAGTGGCGGACCAATAAATCTCCTGAACCTCTGTTACAGGGTTTCTGGGACACAAAAAATGTTTCCCTCGTTGCATATTCAGATAAAATCTTCCAGTTGACCTATTGGTTTCAGATACACTAGAAAACAGTTCAGAATCCGCAGACCAATTCTGGCCTACCAATATTATATCTGTGAAATTGCTGAAACTCGACCAAATGATATAAGAGGTGTTATTGTAGAGCACAAAGTTACCGGAATCGAGCATGGAAGCGAAAGAAGCACGCTCATCTGAGCTGACAGGTGCAATGACTTTCTGGCTTTCTTCACTCATCAGAACAAGCTGACCATCCATTGTTAATGTCAGCGTAGCATTTAATGATACAGGTGAATCATCTCGATTTGCAGTCCAAACAACTGTAATATTAGAATTACTGAATAACCAGGTTCCTACTGAAAAGCCAGTGCCTTGACTGTAGAACTCAAATCGAAATCGTCCAGAAGGTGAGTTCCATGAACTGGGTTCCCTGGAAGGTGACAGTGAAGAGCCAGGCCTTATTGAATTGAATTGGTGGGGGTGGCGTTGAGCAGCAGTAAATCCGAAAATGGTGAAGAGCAGTATTAAAACAAGATACGCAGAAGCCACGAGAGAAACTGTGGCTACTAAATCTATGGAGGATGATGAAAATCAAATAAAGGTGCTGAAAATAATTTTTAATGTCCAAGACAATCATTCTCAAGATTACTGGCTAATTTATATGGCAATAAATTAAAATGATAATCTGCCATAGTTAATCAAATATTTTATAGAAATTAAATCCTCCAATTAATTATCATTTCACTTTTTTGATTTTTGTCTATAAATAGATATTCTGTAATATATTTTTATCAACAAGTGAATAATTTAATTATTTATTTTTGATAAATTTCTCTACTTAAAACAAACCAACTCATATAAAAGATGATTGTTTGTAGATTATCTTTCCTTTTTTTTTTTTATTATGAGTCAAAAATATAATACATAAATATTTGATAAATGTCAATTTAAAAAAAATTATTCACTTTTGTATTAATATTTAACATTTAATATTGTATCTGAAGTCAATTGTAACTTTAACTTTGTCAGTATTCAATTTAAAATAAAATAAAAAAAAATGGTACCTGCAAAACATACTTCAATATGTAAGAAGAATAGAGTGATACATGAAACAAATAGATAAAAGGAAAGGAGAGCTCTTAGATTTCATGATTTTTGCTTCATACTAAAGTGAAGCACATGAAAGTTTAAGCCACTTTTTTTCTAAAGAACATTGATATTAAAAATAAATTTACTCTTCATATAAATTTTATAAATATTTTGAGAGGTATGATGACTAAAATTGTTTATTAGATTGTGCTAATCAAGAATTTGAAAAAACAAATTATTTAAAATATCAATAATTTTTTTATAAAGTATTAAGAATGATAAATTTACGTAAAATAATTTAACTTTTAACATTTAGAATTTCAAAAAAAAAAAAAAACTACTATCTTTTAAAAATTTGGAAACTAAAATGAAGATTTGAGTTAGTTGAAGTTATTAATTTATGTCATTGTCCGTCCATTATTAGAGAAAATGAATTATACTGCGGTCAACCAATGCAAGTAAATTAACATAAATATTTTGGACCAAAATGATAAATATAAAAACATATTGAGAGTTTTGAATAATATGTGAAATAACCCTACTAGAGTGCATTTGCTGAAACCTTAAAGACTAAAACGAAATTATTCCAATGTACACAAAATCTAGTGCGAATTAAGAATTTGTAGACCGTGCAGACAAGGCTGAAAACAACTTTGGTCGAAGACAACATAATTCATTGACACGGTTAGACGACTTTAGAATAATATAACTTCTGACGAGGACTAAACTGGGTGCAATTATTTTCAATCAATTGGAGCTTTGAATTGATTTTTCACCAGAATTTTTAAAGCATGACGGTGACTGTTATTATAAATCACCAGATTTTGAATTGAGGGTTTAGCTACTATAGATGTGGTAATGGTATTTCTTTTTTTTAATTTTTTTAAAAATTATTTTTAATTTTTTATATTTATTTTAAATATTATTTATTATATATTTTAATTTTTTTTTACATATTTTAAATATTATTTAACATTTATCTTATATATTTCAACTCTTTTTTTTTTAATTTTAAATTTTACAAAAATTATTTTAAATCTTATACATGCAATTTTTTGTAGAGATAATAATATTTACAGGTATCATAACTAAGTCAAGTCCTTAAATTGAAGTAATCACTATTATCATAATATTTGTTTGTTAACTTTTCAAACAAATATCCTTAAGTAATTTTTGTTAAAAAAAATAAAAAATTATTAAATTGAAGTATTTTAGAATAAACCTTAAAATCATAAATCATCATTTACCATTTATTAATCTTTTTTAGTCAAATCTTTCCCTTTCAAATATTACGTACCTCCCAATATTTGTTTGAAAAGTTCACAACAGTCCCCGTTAGACTTCAAATAACAAAAAGTCTTCTGAAAAATCAATTCAAAGCTCCAGTTGATTATACTGGCATCCTAAAAAATAATTATTTTTTTTCTAATAATTCTTCTTTATTTGCATCATGATTCATCAAATTTAAAATGAATGTCTGTATATGATGAGTTTATATTATATTACTTGATAATAATCTAAGACTATTGTTTAAAAGTGTTGCGCACTTTCCAATGACAATGAAATTAACTATATATATATGTATATATATTTATGAGGATTACTTAGGGTTGGTTTGGAAATGCTAAACAAAAAATGGTTGTGTATTTAAATACTTTTTCTTGAACATCTTTTAGAAAAATTTGTTTAAATGGTTAGTTTCAACTGTAAAATATTTTAATAATAAGCAATTATGTAATAATTTAAAAATTATATCTAATACTAATTAAATTTGATAAATAATTACATAATATTAATAGACAAACACATGAATAAGTACATGTATTTTTAATTCGTATCTATGCAGTGCTAATTAGCATTGCTAAAGGGATACTTAATTCGCTAGCAGGTTTAATTTACATTAGAATATGCAGAAGATCTTAGACATTAATAGTTTTCACATACTTATGATTCTAAAATAAGTCCATGAAAACAATAAAAAGTTGACGTGTTATTCAATGTTATTGTGCATCTTAAACTCCAAGGAACTTATTCGATGCCGATTTACATTATTCTTTGTTTTTTTTTTTTTTTTTGAAGAATGTATCTCCAAAAATAATACAAAAGAACGAAAAGAAATATGTGTTAGAATTTTGAGAAGTAACAACAGTGGGAACTTGAATTTTAAAAATATATAAAAATAACTCATTTGTTTTATAACTTAAAATTTGAATTTAGAGAAGGAAACTTTATGGTTTTAAGATTCCAATTTTTGAACACGATACCTAAAGTTGTGTTTTATCTATTTTAGAATTATAAAAAGAAAAATGGTTTGAAGAAAATGAGGTCGAAATAAGCATATTTTGTATTTTTAATTTTTGAAAATATACAATTAAAAGCTGATTGAATGAAATAAGCAAGAAGTTGTATTAAGTGCTAACATTATCTGGAACCTCGCAAAAACAGTATACAAATTGTAAAAATTTCTTAAAATGCTGCGATGAAAGTAGTCTTAAAAAGTTTTATTAATGGAATGAAAGTATTTAAAAAAATGAATTTTTAACAAAGTATTTGTAACGAAAGGATGTCTTTGAGCAATTTTTAAGTTACGGGAGATGATGAAAGATACTGCAAAACCTAAGGAGGGTTGCGGGAACTTTCCCCTACAATTGACGGCTGAAATTAACTCTGTGCTGGCGTGTTTGAAGGTTCCAAGTTTTTTGAGCTAATTAACACTGGTGGACTTCGTTCCAGGTTCATAAATTGAAACATGACTTCACTCCAGGTTCATAATTCAAAGATAACCCAGATAAAAAATGCAGAGATTTCATGTTATTTTCATGAATTCTATCGTATTATTGGTCCTGTCTAAATGTTGTACGGCTTCAGCTCAACGAAGACAATCTAACATAAGCCTAGGATCTTCTCTTTCACCCACCAGAAACCCGTCATGGTCGTCGCCTTCCGGCCTCTACGCCTTCGGATTTTATCAGCTAAGCAAAGATGGCTACGGTGTTGGGGTTTTTCTAGCTGGAATTCCAAATAGAACTGTAGTGTGGACTGCCAAACGAGACGATCCTCCAGTCTCAAGCAACGCCACCTTGCTATTCAATTCTGAAGGCAGGATCGTTTTGCGATCAACACAAGGCCAAGATTCCGTTATCGCCGACGTTTCTAACTCTGCTTCTTCTGGTTCCATGCTTGATTCCGGTAATTTTGTACTTTACAATTCTGATGGAGAAAAAATATGGGAAAGTTTCGAGAATCCGACTGATACTATTTTGCCAACTCAACGTCTTTCTGCCGGGAAAGAGCTGTTTCCATGGATTTCAGAAACTGATCATTCAACGGGGAGATTCCGGCTTAAGATGCAACATGACGGAAACCTTGTGCAGTATCCAACAAACACTCCGGACACAGCTCCATATTCTTATTGGACGTCTTTTACTGATGGAAAGGGTGATAACGCGAGTCTAAATCTTGATATTGATGGTCATCTTTTTCTGATGAATTCAACTGGCTTCAATATTAGAAATTTGACAGAAGGTGGAAATCCGACAGAAGGGATGTTGCATTTGATGAGAATAGATTCAGACGGGATATTCAGATTGTATTCATACAATTTGAGGCGAAATAAAACATTTTCAGTTGTGTGGCCATCGACAAATGATAAGTGCGACCCCCGTGGCCTTTGCGGGCTAAACAGCTATTGCGTTATGGATGATCAGAATCCTGATTGCGAATGTCTTCCAGGATTTGTTCCTGTTAGAGAAGGCAATTGGACTTCTGGCTGCCAAAGGAATTTCGCAGCAGGAAGTTGCAACCAAAAAGCCATTCAAGAACTACAGAACACCATCTGGGAGGATGATTCTTATTCTGTTCTGTCGGAAACAACCAAAGAAGACTGTGAACAAGCGTGTTTGGCGGACTGTAATTGCGAAGCTGCGCTGTTCGCAGATGGAAGTTGCAAAATACAAAGGCTTCCTTTGATATTTGGGAGAAGAAAACTGAGTGACTCAGACACTACTTTTATCAAGGTAGATGCTAAATCCTCTCCTGAGAAACCGAAGCCCGGAGAAGGCAAGAAAGATATCCGGAAGGACATCATAATTCTCACCTGTTTATTTGCCACTCTTATCATTGTCATTTCGACAACTTTTGCAATTGTCCACTACAGATACCGGGTCTGGTCATACAAAAGAATAATTACAGCCAAAAACGACCAGAGATATTGTGAGGATATTGCTCCGATATCCTTTAGTTATGCAGAAATTAAAAAAATGACAGATGATTTCAAGGAAGAAGCTGGCAGAGGATCATCTGGTACAGTTTATAAGGGGGCTATGTCGGATGGCCAATTTGTAGCTGTCAAGAGATTAGACAAACTGTTAGCTGAAAGCGAGAGAGAGTTTCAAACGGAGATAAAAGCAATTGGAAGGACACATCACCGGAACCTTGTGCGTCTGCTTGGTTATTCCTTTGATGAATCGGTCAAAGTTTTGGTATATGAACACATGAGCAATGGATCTCTTGCAGATATACTCTTCCACCCAGAAAACAAGCCTTGTTGGGTTGAAAGAATGGGAATTGCTCGCGATATAGCAAGAGGAATCCTCTATCTCCACGATGAATGCGAGACTCAGATCATTCATTGCGACATAAAACCTCAAAACATACTCATGGATGACAACAGGTGTTCAAAAATTTCGGACTTCGGATTAGCAAAGTTGATGAAGCCAGACCAGACGAAAACCTTTACCGGAATCAGAGGAACCAGGGGATATGTTGCACCAGAGTGGCATCGGAATCTTCCCATTACAGTGAAAGCAGATGTTTACAGCTTCGGAGTTGTGCTACTGGAAATCATTTGTCTTCGAAGATGCTTGGATCAAAGTCTTATGGAGGATCAAGTTATTCTCGAAGAGTGGGTTTACCAATGTTTGGAGGCCGGTAAGCTACGCCAACTGGTAGCAGATGAGGAAGTTGATCAAAAAGAGCTGGAGAGAATGATCAAAGTTGCACTATGGCGCATTCTGGATGAGCCATCGCTCCGCCCTTCGATGAAGAAGGTTTTACTTATGCTGGAGGGAACTGTAGAAATCCCAATTCCTCCTAGTCCTGCTTCCTTTCTCAGTTGCATCTAGGCTAAGTTTGAATTGCTAGAGCTGCATTCATGAATAAGTGAATTAGAGACATTTTAATTACATGAATAAAATTTATGCAAGATTTGGAATAATTAGCATTATTACTTGTATATTTGTTTCTGTTTGGTTATTTTGTAACCGTGGTCTTGCAACGAAAATTTAATATGGCAGTCCTGTTTCAGTGTTAGCTTCGGAATCATTTAAGAATATTTGATGACTTGACTCAGTATAAAGACTAGCCCTAACAGATCTCTTACAATTATCTATATAATCCCTAAATTAAGTAAAATTATATATTAATGTTAGGATCTCACATAGTTTAAAGACATAAATTGTAATTAATTATGTTTAATGTAATAAATTTTATCTCACAAAAATTTTTATTATCTTTATATGATTAATTAGAAAAAAAAATCAAATTATTTTGTCTTAACTTACCTACAAGAATTTATGAAATATATATAATTTGATAATTTTATTATAAAAATATATGAATCTACTAAAATAATATACTTAGTCCACAAATAGTATTTTATGCCAATT
The DNA here is from genome assembly GCA_032402905.1 of Khaya senegalensis. Lineage (NCBI taxonomy): Eukaryota > Viridiplantae > Streptophyta > Magnoliopsida > Sapindales > Meliaceae > Khaya > Khaya senegalensis. The sequence goes on from CP135536.1 coordinate 7,054,132, forward strand.
GATTCATATTTTTAAACATGATTTATATAGATAAACCATGATAAAGTTATACTTGCCTTAAATTTATGACATAAGCATTATTATATGCAGCTTTAGAACTTATAATTGTATTTGATATCAACCTAAATATTCTTGAACTAATAGAAGATAATTATAAGAGATAAAAAGAAAAAGTATTGCTATATTTTAGGCAGCAAAATACAGATTATGATATACTGAAAGACGAACTAATACCTATTACTAATGCTAATAATTTAGTATAGATTAAACTTTATAAATGTTGGAAACGATCTAATCGCCTCAGTATAATATTCATAAAGACTAAAATTTGTGCTAATATATGTATTTCAGTCGCTCAACATGATGATGTATATACTTTGCTGAAGGTTATTGATGAATAATTTGAATCATCAGATAAAATACTAGCCAGTACCCTAATTATAGATTTATCTATCATAAAACTTACTATTATCAATGATGTGTGAGAGTATATCATGAAAATAAGAGATATTACGGCTCAACTAAAATTTTTAGACATGATAATGTTTAAACTTTTTCTTATGTATTGTATTTTCAATTCACTTTCACAACCATATAAACCATTAAAAATTTTTTATAACACACATAAAGATAAATGGTCTATTAATGAATTGATAACCATGTATGTTCAAGAAGTAGAGAGGTTGATCATAGAGATAGGAGCAAATTTTCAAAGTGGACATTTGGTGACAAAGGAAAAGATTAAGAAGAAGGAAAAAAGCAAAATACCTACCTAAGTTAAAATGAAGAAAGAATTCAAATACATTTTTTCGTAAGAAAAAAGTGGTATATGAGGAAGAATTGCACCAAATTTTAGCAATAACTTTTAAAGAAAGATATTTTTATTTCTCTTATAAGTTATGAATTTAATATGACTGAAATTTGTCATAACACATTATGAATTAATTTTAGTTCAACAATTCATATTATAAATATTTTGCAGGGTTTGTAAAACTTAAGCCAGTAAAAACTGAGCAGTAAATCTTTTAAGGAAATAAGATGTGCTTACTCATAGAAATTATTAGAACATACAATTTAGTTCTCAATAGTGAATTTGTAATGAATTTGGAAAAAATCGTTAACATTCCTAGTTTTTCTATGAATGTAATTTCTATTTCTAAACATGTACTCTATGAATATTTTTTAAATTTTTTAGATTCTTTCATGAGAATTTTTATAAATTTGATATTGTTAGAAATAGTACATTATTTGATGGTCTCTTTTATATTAACTTACAAAATGATACATGTTATAATATAATGCATCCTTATACTGGCATGAAAAGATGTGTTACAAATAAAGATTTTTTTATATTGTGGCATCAGAGATTGTGATATATCTTCATATAAAAAATTAAAAAATTAATAAATAAAAGAGTACTTAATACTTTAAATTTTGGGGACATTGATACTGGTATAAACTACATCAAAAGTAAGTAGACCAATAAGTCAAATAAAAGTGTCAAGAGGAGTTCTGACATATTAGAGATCATACATATGGATATTTGTAGTTCTAATTGGACTCGTGTGATCAAAAATATTTCATCACCTTTGTAGATGATTACACATGATACTTATATCTTATATATTAAATACTTATGATGAAACATTAGATACTTTTAAATATTTAAAACTGAAGTAGAACAATAATTTGATAAGTAAATAATGATTGTAATGTTTAATAGAGGTAAGAAATATTATGGTAAATACATTAAGGATGAATAAATACCTGATCCATTTATAAAGTTTTTTCAAGAGCATAGAATTATTGCCTAATACACTATACTTGGTTTTTCAAGCCAAAATAATATAGTAAAGAAAAAAAATAGAACATTCTTAAATATGGTACAGAGTATGCCAAACAGCTCTAAACTTTTTAAATCCTTATGAATTAAAGCTTTTAAGATAACTGTATACATATTAAATTGAGTTCCAACTAAAACGATTACTAAACATTATTCAAGTTATGAAAAAGTTAAAAATTGAATTTGCGATATGTACACATTTGAGGTTGTTCTCATAAACTAAAAGTTTACAATATATAAGAAAAGAAATTAGATATTCAAAAAGATCTAAAAGATATAGATTTTATTGTTCATCACATCATATTAAATTTATGAAATTAAAAAATGCCAAATTTTTTGAAACTTGATTAGCAAGAAGGATCAATCCTATAATACAGTTTATGATAATAATCATTCATAACTTTTTAATTCAAGTAGTAAAGTGATTTTCATCAATAATTGTATATGTCTTATATATTTATAGATAGATAATAAGTTATATTTTTAGGAATGTATATGTCTTATATAGGAAATAATTGAATATTTTAAGAATAAATTATAAATTTGGGGTTAAATAGATAAAAAGAGTTAAATTAAAGACTAAATTGATAAATTATTCTAGTATAAATAGAAGGGTTTATTTGTGCTTAGGGTTTTAATGTATTTAGGAGAAAAAAAAATAAGGCAAGAGTATGACAAAGAAAAGGGAAAAGGCAAAAAGCAAGGAAGAAATAGTAAGTTTTTTTTTTTTATTTTATATCAGTTTTTGGATTGATAGTTTATTATTAGTAATAAGTAATTTTGTTATTAAGTTTTATAGAACATAATAATTGAAATTTATAATCAGATTATGATGTTAGAGTTAAATTTCATGATTGTGAAGTCAGGAAATTTTTATTTATGAAGAGATAATTAAGGGAAAATAAAATTTCTGCAAAGATAATATTATGATAGTGGTTCAATTCATAAATTTTATAAAATTATATATTTTGAATTTGTTAAAACTATTTTAAGTGAATAAATTAGATATCTTTAAGGTTATTATAAATTTTGTCTGATAAAAAATTATTATGTTTTTAATTTTTAATGATTTTCCAAATCTGACCCCAGGATGTAGAAAATTGTGTGTTTTTGTAAAAAAACTGAATGACGAAATTATTTTAGTTAACCAAAACATTTGAAAAATTATAAAATTTTATATACTAATTTGTTATTATGTCTAGTTTAATATACTAAAAGTTTAGAATAAAATTCTATGTCTACGATTTGTTACAAAATTTTGAATGAAAATAGCTCACTGTCAATCTTTGTTTAGTAGAATTTGATGTTTTGAAAATAAAATATATTTCGAATAGCTAAAATACGAATTTAGACTCAAAAATTTTAATAACTTACTGTCTATATGTCTTTATTATCTCTGTAAAATTTGATGATATTTGGGATTGTATTGTATTTTCTAAAAATAAATTATTGATGGTTACTCAGCATATAGTATAATGCTGTCAGGATAATTGATTGAATTTAGACAATGAAAAGGCTTAGTTTTACGAGGAATTTAAGGTCTAATGAGATTATATGTATTTTGTGGTAGTGTATAGAAGTCTTATGAATGCTAATTTTTATTATAGGTTGAAAGGTTTAAGTTAGATTTTATTGTGATCGTTGAGAGGTAAGTATACTAGACTTTTTAAAGAGAATCACAATAAACATATGTATATGTTTGAATATATTTTCAAGAATATTTTTCAGTTATAAATTCTTATGAAAATTTTATTTTGATATCGTTATATATTTATGTGATTGTTTATAAATATATGTGTTATTGTGATTATAATTATTTATGATCGTATTATTGTGATTACCTTTATGTCACGTGCATTAGCATTTAAGCATGGACATGTGCATTATGTTTAAAGTAATGAGAAAGTGTTTTTATAAGAAAAATACTTATGGAAGTTAAGTTTTGAGTGTTAGGATATCGAATTTTGTTACTTTCTTAGTAGGCAATGTTAAGTTATATTGAGCCTTTATTGTTTATTGTGGTCATTTCTTCGGGTTTGGTATTATTGTTATTGTTCATTGTTCCGTATGATATGGAAGAGACCTAAGGGGTGCCCCTGGGTATAGTGGTCTTCACATTCGTGTGAAGAAATATTTGTGCATGTGGGAGGACTCACCGATGATCAGGGTGAAGGTGTGGCTATTACCTTCAGGCATAAGTGTTTATTGTTTTTAAAAAATTATATGATTCACTTGCGCTTACCCAATATAAGGTATGTTATCGACGGATGACATGGGCTCATTCAGTATTAAGTGATATGTGAAGTCCTACTAAAAGGTAATTGAAGGGAGATATTTCTAGAAAATTTTGAAAGAATGTTATATGATATTTAAGTGTTATTGAATTTTGGAAAAAACGAACATAATTTTCATCTTATGCCATATCATGTGCATGCATTGTATATAAATACGTTGTATATAAGTATGTATGTATTTTATATTTATAAAAAACTAGTATGCTTACTGAGTTTAAAGCTCGCTATAGTTTATTGTGATTCCAGATGATTAAAAGATTGTGCACTAAGATGATGGATTTGGCCGAGCTTCTACTGTCACTTGGTTTCCTAGGCATTAGAACTTTTGGGAGTTCTTTTATTTCGTTATTTAATCAAAATTTATTTTAAAGACTTGTGGTTATCTATGATTATTCATAATTAGAAATATTTAACTAAATTGAGTTATTTACAAGTTTTATTTAAATTATATGAAATTTTTCATAGTTATGCTGGTTTTGTGAATGTTTTAGTATTATATATGCCTTTAAAATTTGGGGACGTTACAGTTTAGTATCAGAGCGTGGTTTAGGATTCTATAGACATTTAGTTGAATTAATTGTGAGAACCAAGCAGCATGTCAAATCATTAGGTTATGTGTCATTTATGTGTAGTTATATGTTATAAATTTATCTTATTTCTATTTGTTTATTGTTATTAAAAATTAATTTTGAGACATGGCTCGAAATCAAAGAACTGCTAGAGTTGATAAAGTTGTTGTTAGGGAAGTAAGTAGAAATTAAGGTGCAGCAGAAAATAAAGTTCATCAAAATACAATAATTCAGAACTTTATGCAAACTATTACTAATATGATGCAGCAGTAGCAATCCTGAGCAACCAATATTAATGTTAATACTAATGCTGATACTATACATACAGTGGAACAGTTTAGAAAGTTTCAACCACTAGCTTTTGAGGGCTCAACAAATCCACTAGTTGCTGAGGAATGGATTTAGGAATTGGAAAAAATATTTCTACTTATAAGTTGCACAGATAATCAGCAAGTTACATGTGCGACTTACATGCTCAAGGAAAGTGCTGGACATTGGTGGAAAATGGTTAGTAGGGCTCAGAATATGAATGCAAATGGGATTACTTGGGCTCGATTTAAAGAATTATTTAATGAGAAGTACTTTCCTCAGTGTTTAAGAGATGACAAGGAGGTAGAGTTTATTCAACTTACTTAGGGTTCTATGTCTTTAATGGAATATGAACGAAAATTTGAACAGTTGTCTATATTTGCTCCTCATTTGGTAAATACAGAAGCAGGTAAGGCCAAATGCTTTGAAAGGGGTCTCAAACCATAATTAAGGAAGTGAATCTCTATACTTGAGTTAAATACTTATAGTGCAGTATTACAAAATACTCAAATACTAGCTAAGGATGAAGAGGAAGCAACCACATCTGAAGCTAAAAAGGTAGTTTACAACTCTTTGGGTGAAAAATCTTGGATTAACAACATGAAGAAATTTAATAAGTGGAAAGGAAAGAAAAGAAAGAGAGATGATAACTTAAACAAACGAGATATTCCAACTTGTGAGACATGTGGGAAAAATCATACAGAGTTGTGCTATAAGAAGATTGGAGCTTATTTCAAGTGTGGAAAACTCGGTCATTTTATTCAAAATTGTCCAGAGATGGGAAATGTTCACAAAGAATCTAAGGAAGGCTAAAGAGCTCAAGCGAGGATATATGCCCTTACTAGGCAAGAGGCAAAAGATTCTCCTTCTATGGTGGCAGGTACAATCTTTATTTGTGGACACAATGCTTTAACACTTTTCGATTCAGGTTCTACGCATTTGTTTATATCTCACACATTTGTTAGAAGATTAAAGGTTGCATCTACATTGTTAGATGAAGAATTTTGTGTGGGGACTCCTTCAGGAAATTTATTATATGTTAGAGATATATTAAAATCTTGCAAAATTAAATTGGGGGATCATTTTAAACATGTATGATTCTGATGTTATTCTTGGTATGGATTGGATGTCTATTTACTATGCTAGTGTTAAATATTTTGAGAAGGAAATAGTATTTCAACTACCTGGTGAGCCTGAATTCAATTTGATGGGTGTTAAACTATCTTTGATGTCAAAAGTAATTTCTGCCTTACAAGCTTGGAAGAGTTTAAGGAAAGCTTGTTTAGGTTTATTAGCAAGTGTAGTTGATATTGAGAGAAATGAAGTAAAGATCCAAGATGTTCATGTCATAAATAAGTTTATTGATGTTTTTCCTGAAGATTTACATGGCATTCCCCCTTATCACAAGATTGAATTCAATATAGAAGTTATTCCAGGGACAAATTTGATATCGAAGACACCTTATCGAATGGCACTATCAGAACTAAAAGAACTCAAAGAGCAGCTGCAAGAATTACTTGAAAAAGGCTTTATTCGACCAAGTGTTTCACCATAGGGAGCATCAGTACTATTTATCAAGAAAAAGGATGGATCAATGCGTTTGTGCATCGATTATAGGGAATTGAATCGAGTGACGGTAAAAAATAGATATCCCCTTCCAACGATTGAAGATTTATTTGATCAATTTCATGGAGCATTAGTGTTTTTCAAAATTGATCTTCGATCTGGTTATCATCAATTAAAGGTCAAGAAAGAAGATATTCCTAAGACAGCTTTTCGAACCAGATATGGGCATTATGAGTTTCGGTCATGCCATTTGGGTTGATTAATGCACCTGCTGCTTTCATGGATCTTATAAATCGTATATTCAAGAATTATCTAGACAAATTTGTGATTGTGTTTATTTATGATATCTTGGTGTATTCTAAAAGTAAAGAGAAGTATGAAGAGCATTTAAGAGTTGTGTTACAAGTTTTAAGTCAGAAGCAACTTTATGCAAAATTTAAGAAATGTGAATTTTGGTTAGATCGTATAACCTTTTTGGAACATGTCATCTCTTCAGAAGGAGTCTCAATAAATCCAAGCAAAGTAAAAGCAGCGATGGAGTGGCCTAGACCAGGTAATGTTGAAGAGGTTCGAAGTTTTCTAGAATTGGCTGGATATTATAGACGTTTTGTTGAAAGTTCTTCTAAGATAGCCAACCCATTAACATAACTGACAAGGAAGAATGTCAAGTTTTATTAGTCAGAGGAGTGTGAGAAAAGTTTTGAAAAGCTTAAAAAGCGGTTGGTGACTGCTCTAGTGTTAACCATTCCTTCTGGGTCATGTGGATATGTAATTTATAGTGATGCTTCTCATAAAAGACTTGGTTGTGTATTGATGCAAAATGGAAAAGCAGTGGCCTATGCTTCACGGCAATTGAAAAGTTATGAACAAAACTATCCTACTCATGACTTAGAATTGGCAACAGTTGTGTTTGCACTTAAGATTTGGAGATATTATCTTTATGGAGAAAGATGTGAGATATATACTGATCATAAAAGTCTTAAATACTTCTTCACCCAAAAGGAATTAAATATGAGGCAACGTCGATGGCTTGAGTTAGTCAAGGATTATGATTGCACAATAAACTATCACCTAGGGAAGGCTAATATTGTTACAGATGCTTTGAGTAGAAAATCTATGGGACATATGGCAGTACTTATAACCACTTAGAAGCAGATTCTTTCAGATTTTGATAAGTTCAACATTGAAGTGGTAAGAGGTGAGAGTCATGCATTTATTGTACAATTATCCTTACAATCCACTTTGATAAACAGAATTAAAGAAGCACAAAAGGGTGATAAATATTTAAAAAAGATTATAGATGAAGTTTCAATAGGCAAAAGATCTGGATTCATGATGGGCGATGACAGAGAATTACGTTTTGAGGGTAGGCTTTGTGTGCCTAATGACAATAACTTAAAGCATGAAATTTTGTTGGAAGCTCATAACCCTCCATATGCTATACACCCAGGTAGTACGAAAATGTATCGAGATTTACGAGCTATTTATTAGTGGAATAATATGAAAAAAGAAATTGCCCAATTTATTGAGCAATGTTTGACATGTTAGCAAGTCAAGGCAGAACATCAAAGACTGTCTGGATTATTGAAACCTTTATTGATTCCAGAATGGAAATGGGAACACATAGCCATGGACTTTGTTGTTGGGTTACCAAACACACAAAAGGGCTGTAATGCTATTTGGGTGGTTATTAATAAGTTGACCAAGGTAGCATATTTTATTCTTGTACAAACTACTTATACCATGGATAAGTATGCGTAAATTTATGTTGATGAGATTGTAAGACTACATGGAGTTCCTATTTCTATTATCTCAGATAGAGATCCGAAGTTCACATCAATATTTTGGAAAAGCTTGCACAGAGCCATGGGTACGAAACTAAATTTTAGTACCGCTTTTCACCCACAATCTGATGGACAATCTGAAAGAATCATTCAAATTCTTAAGGAGATGCTACGAGCTTGTGTAATGGATTTCAAGGGTAGTTTGGACAAACACTTATCACTTGTGGAGTTTGCGTATAATAATAGTTACCAATCTATAATTGGTATGGCTCCTTATGAAGCTCTTTACAGAAAGAAATGTAGATCTCCGGTGCATTAGGATGAGATTGGAGAAAAAAAATTGATAGGACCAGAGATAGTTCAACAAACTTGTGAAACAGTTCAAAGGATAAAAGAAAGAATGAAAATAGCTCAAAGCAGACAAAAGAGTTATGCAGACAATCGAAGAAAAAGCTTGAAATTCATTGTAGGTGATAAGGTATTTTTGAAAATTGCTCCAAGGAAAGGGATTATGAGATTTGGTAAAAAGAAAAAGTTAAGTCCAAGATTTATTGGTCCTTTTGAGATACTTCAAAGAATAGGAGATGTGGCTTACAAACTAACTCTTCCACCATCACTATCTGGAGTTCATGATATATTTCATGTATCTATGTTGTGCAAATATGTTCCTGACTTAACACATGTATTAAGCTATGAACCGCTCCAACTTAAAGATGATTTAACCTACAAGGAGTAACCTATTCAAGTTTTAGACCGTAAAGAACAAGTGTTGCGTGTTAGAAAGATTTCTTTTATGAAAATTTTATGGTGAAATCATTTGATAGAGGAAGCAACTTGGGAATGAGAAGAGAAAATGCGAGAAAAATACCCTCAATTGTTTGATAATTAAGGTATGTATAAATTTTGAGGACAAAATTTTTTATAAGGTGGGGAGAGTTGTAACACCCCAATTTTTTTTAATTTATGTTATATATTTATAGATAGATAATAAGTTATACTTTTAGGGATGTATATGTCTTATATAGGAAATAATTGAATATTTTAAAAATAAATTATAAATTTGGGTTTAAATAGATAAAAAGAGTTAAATTAAAGACTAAATTGATAAATTATTCTAGTACAAATAGAAGGGTTTATTTGTACTTAGGGTTTTAACGTATTGGAGAGGAAAAAAAAATAGCGCAAGAGTATGACAAAGAAAAGAGAAAAGGCAAAAGACAAAAAGCAAAGAAGAAATAGTAAGTTTTTTTTTTCTTATTTTATATCAGTTTTTGAATTAATAGTTTATTATTAGTAATAAGCGATTTTATTATTAAGTTTTATAGAACATGATAATTGAAATTTGTAATTATATTATGATGTTAGGGTTAAATTTCATAATTGTGAAGTCAGGAAATTTTTATTTAGGGAGAGATAATTAAGGAAAAATAAAATTTCTGCAGAGATAATATTATGACAGTGGCTTAATTCGTGAATTTTATAAAATTATGTATTTCGAATTTGTTAAAACTGTTTTAAGTGAATAAATTAGATACCTTTAAGGTTATTATAAATTTTGTTTGATCAAAAATTATTATGTTTTTAATTTTTAATGATTTTCTGAATCAAACCCCAGGATGCAGAAAATTGTGTGTTTTTGTAGAAAAACTGAATGACAGAATTACTTTAGTTAACCAAAATATTTAAAAAAACTATAAAATTTTATATACTGATTTCTTATTATGTCTACTTTAATATACTAAAATTTAAGAATAAAATTCTGTGTCTACAATTTGTTACAAAATTTTGAATGAAAATAGTTCACTGTCGATCTCTGTTTGGCAGAATTTGACGTTTTGAAAATAAAATATATTTTAAATAGTTAAAGTATGAATTTAAACTCAAACATTTTAATGACTTACTGTCCATATGTCTTCATTATCTCTGCAAAATTTTATGATATTTGGAAATATATTATATTTTCTAAAAATAAATGATTGATGGTTACTCAGCATATAGTATAATGCTGTTAGGATAATTGATTAAATTTAGATAATGAAAAGGCTTAGTTTTATGAGGAATTTGAGGTCTAATGAGATTATATATGTTTTGTGGTAGTGTATAGAAATCTTATGAATGCTAATTTTTATTATAGGTTAAAAGATTTAAACTAAATTTTATTGTGATCATCGAGAGGTAAGTATACTAGATTTTTTAAAAAAATGACAATAAACATATGTATATATTTGAATATATTTTCAAGAATATTTTTCAATTATAAATTCTTACGAAAATATTATTTTGATATAGTTATATATTTATGTGATTGTTTATGAATATATGTGTTATTATGATTGTAATTGTTTATAATTGTATTATTGTGATTACCATTATGTCACGTGCATTGGCATTTAAGTATAAACATGTGTATTGTGTTTAAAGTAATGAGAAAGTGTTTTTGTAAGAAAAGTACTTATGGAATTAAGTTTTGAATACTAGGATATCGAATTTCATTACTTTCTTAGTAGGCAATTATAAGTTATGTGGAGCCTTTGTTGTTTATTGTGGCCATTTCTTCGAGTTTAGTATTATTGTTATTGTTCATTAGTCCGTATGATATGGGAGAGAACTAAGGGATGCCCCTGGATATAGTGGTCTTCACATTCATGTGAAGAAGTATTTGTGCATATAGGAGGACTCATCGATGATCAGGGTAAAGGTGTGGCTCTTACCTTCTATGAGTGTTTATTATTTTTAAAAAATTATATGCCTCACTTAAGCTTATCCTATATACGATATGTCATCGACGGATGACATTGACTCATTCAGTGTTAAGTGATAGGTGAAGTCCTACTAAGAGGTAATTGAAAGGAGATATTCCTAGAAAATTTTGAAAGAATGTTATATGATATTTAAGTGTTATTGAATTTTTTGAAAAACGAACATGATTTTCATCCTATGCCATATCATGTACATGCATTGTATATAAATACGTTGTATATAAGTATTTATATATTTTATATTTATGAAAAATTAGTATGCTTACTAAACTTAAAGTTCACTATAGTTTATTGTGATTCCAGATGATTAAAGGATTGTGCACTAAGAGGATGGATTTGGCTGAGCTTCTGTTGTCACTTGGTTTCCTAAGCATTAGAACTTTTGGGAGTTCTTTTATTTCGTTATTTAATCAGGATTTCTTTTAGAGACTTGTGGTTATCTATGATTATTTATAATTAGAAATATTTGACTAAATTGAGTTATTTGTAAGTTTTATTTAAGTTATATGAAATTTTTCATAGTCATGTGAGTTTTGCGAATATTTTAGTATTATATATGCCTTTAAAATTTGGGGGCGTTACAACAATATTCTTTTAGTATAAATTAATGTTGATTAACAATAGTTGATATCCAACTAAATGAGAATCAAATTTCACAAATTGATAATATTTTAATATATTCAATTGTTAACCAACTAGTTATATAACATACTTTTCATAACATACTCATCAACAAAATATTAATACAATGTTAAGAAGATCTATTAGAATCTAAAGGTCATTTATTTCTAGTGATTATTTTGTATATCTACAAGTGTTTGACTATAATATTAGAGCTGTAAATAATCCGAAAATATTTTGAAAAGCTATGAGTTGTCAGTAATTTTATTTATGATATGATGTCACGAAAGATGAAATAAATTTTATACCAACAAATAAAGTCTAAGATCTTATTGAGTTGCCTAAAGAGTTTAAACCCATAAGGTGTAAATGAATCCTTGAGATTAAGAAAGAATCATTCAATAACATTGAGAGATATAAGGTTAAAATTGTTATCAAATGATTCACTCAAAAAAAAAAAAAAAGAATCAATTATACAGAGCCTTTTTTTTTTGTTATGTTTAAAAAAGATTATTTTTTTGTGATTATTGCATTAGTAGCTTATTTTGGTATGGAGTTATATCAAATAGATGAGAAAACTATGTTTTTTAATGAAAATATAAAAAAAGAGGTTTATATAAAACAATTTGATGGATTCTTTTTTAGTGATGGTGAGCATTTGGTTTGCAAATTTAAAAAATTTATATATGGATTAAAACAAACCTTCTGATAGTGATATTTAAAATTTTATGAAGTTATTTCTTCATTTGATTTTGAAGAAACTATTATAAATCAATGTATATATTATAAAGTTGATGGGAGTAAAATTTATTTCTTTATTCTATATATGGATATATTATTTGTAACCAATAATAAAGGATTTTTACATAAATTGAAACAATTTTTTTTTAAAAGATTTGATATGAAAGATATAAGTGAAATATCTTATTTCATTGGCATTAAAATACATAAAAATATATATATTAGGGTATTTTAAATTTGTCTTAGTAAACTTATATTAAGACAATTTTTTAAAAAAAATTGAATAAAAAATTGTTCATCAAATGTAGCAATAATTGTTAAAAGAAATAAATTTAATTTGAACCGATACTCTAAAAATGATCTCAAAAAGGAACAAATGAATAATATTTTATATGCTCCAACTGTTAGAAGTATTTTATATGCTTAAGTCTGCATAATATTTGACACAACTAACGCAATTGAAACGTTGAAAAGATATCAAATTAATCCAAGTGTAGATCATAAGAAAGTTGCAAAAAAAAATTTTGAGATACCTTTAAAGGACCAAAAATTATATACTTATATATAGACAAACCGAAAATTTAAAAATAGTTGACTACTCAAATTCTAATTTCACTAGCTATGATATTTCAAGAAAATCAATATCCGAATACATCTTTATATTAGTTAGTGAAGTTGTATCCTAAAAAAGCACTAAGTAGTCACTGATTGCTATTTTTATTATAGAAGTCAAGTTCATTTCGTATTTTAGAACTACCTCTCATGAAGTATGATTAAAGAGCCTCGTATATGGATTTAGACTTATGAATTCAATTTTTAAGCTATTGAGAATATATTATAACAATTTAATTGTTACATTTTTTTACTAAAAATAATAAAACTGGGAATAAATATGGGATCTTGTTAAGAAAAATAAAGTAGTTATTGAATATGTCGGTACTGAATTAATTATTGTAGATCATTAATAAAAAATATGTCACTATTAAGGTTTAAGGATCATATAGTACATATGAAATTTGGTTTCAACACGTAAACATATTATTATTAATGAAACTTTGATTATTTATTTTCTAATAAAGTGTAAATATTTATTTGAAAGAATACCTATTTATATTAGACCTAAAATAAATATGAAATTTATTTATTAAGTTAATATCATTATATTGGACCAAGAATAAATAGAGTATTTATTCATTAACATTAATTATCACATTAAAACAGTAGTAAGAAGTACGATATATTTGTAATAAATGAAAGAAAAGTTATTAATTTTAATAATTTATCGTCATAATTTATTATTTTGTTTCTTGTATATAATAATTTGAAATTTACAAGCTAAGTTATAAATCCTTTCCTTAGTTACAATCAAATGACTTAAAGAAAAATTGAAAATAAAGGGCATTAAATTGAAAAGCATTTTTAGCCCACGGAAAAACCCTACCAAACAAAAAACAAATATATATACATATATATTATGAGAAATGATAATTTTATGGGATAAATTGAATTTAGGAAAATGTTATTATTTTCTAAAAATTTTAAAATAAAAATGTGAGTTGGCTGGAGTTATTAAGCTATTTCAATGCCACTCTATTGTTATAGAAAATGTAAGTGAAATTTGTTTAAGAAATGTAAGTGAAAGTAAAATTATTGAAATGTACATGTTTAGAGCAATTTTGAAGAGAAGTGCAGTAACATAAGAAATAAGATAAAGCTAAAATTTTGGACAACCCAGTTAAGACGATCAAGGCCAAGATAAGTGCAAATTAAAATTTAGGAAACCGTGTCGATAACATTGAAAAAGACATTAGTTGAAGACGTACGCGGTGAGAAGACTTTAGAACACT
>CP135536.1:7093411-7167106 GCA_032402905.1 Khaya senegalensis
TACAACTTTTGATTTGAATTTGGAGTTACAAAAATATAATGAGGAGTTAAGGGCCATAATTTGGTTGTTTCAAATTCATTTTTGAATTTGTAACCTTCATACGGTCCCTTTGTATATAGCACCAAAGGAGCCTTTTCCCAACTCTTCTTTGAATCCATTGGTTGCTTTCTTAAGCTCAATGTAAGAAAAATAGCGCAGAGCTAAATCATCAGTAAAACCGAAGCTTCCAGTTTCTAGCAGCCATTTGTATTTAAGAACTCCGTGCTTGAAAATGAAAACACCAGAGATTGCAAGGAAAACGCACGAAGATGTTACGAAGCCTACAGTCATGACCAGAATTAGTATTATTGCCTTCTTGCTTGTGATAATTCTGACCGAGGGCTTTGCCGGAGCATTGTCACCGATTGTGATATTTCTTTTGCCCGTCTTGAAATAAGCTCTGGGTGGAGACGAACCTCCTTCAGAGGATGAATCTACTTGAGTTCTCCTGGCAGATTTCAACGGAAGCTTTTGTTTCGAGCAATAATTTGAGTCATACAACGCCGCATCGCATTCACAATCCTCCAAACAAGAATTTCTGCATTCTTCTTCAAGCATAACTGCCTTGAAATATGGATAATCATGCCATGTTATCTTCTCCATGAAAGTCATATTATATTCTGCGCTGATATTCGTACCTTTGCATTTTTCATCAATGAAGTTTCTCTCACATCCTCTCGACATTTCGTCAGGATCGAGAAAATCAGTTCCAGGAAGACATCGGCATCTGGGTTGATCATCAAACAATGTGCAATAGCTGTTCAAACCACAGAAGGTGTTCACAAGACACAAATCATCTGGTGCTTTCCATTTAACAGATGTGTTGTAACTACCTCCAGGGACTGAGTAATGAAAATAGAAAGTAAGAATGCCGTCATGGCCTATTGTTGCTCGGTAGATGATTGAGCTGTGGACGTCTATGGACGGGTTATAGAAAAGATGCTGTACTGCAGAATCGTTGCCGTCAAGAAGCTGCAGTTGGCCTGTACTGTTTACGTACAAATGATGCTGATTTTCACTCTGAGAGTCACTAGCCCAATAAGCTTCGGCATAGTCGTCTATAGTGTTTGTGGGATACAAAACAAGATTCCCTTCATATTGCATCTTTAGACGAAATCGTCCAGTTGAGCTATTGGTTTCAGATACTCTAGAAATCAATTCATTCCCGGCATCTAGACTTTGGCTTCCCAGTATAGTATCAGTTGGATGCTTGAAACTCGACCAAATGATATCAGATCGACTGTTGTACAGCACGAAGTTACCGGAATCAAGCATGCAAGCCGAAGAAGCAGGCTCTGCGGTAGTAGCAATTATGCTTTCTTTGCTTTCTTCTGTTCTGAGAATGAGCTGACCATTCCTGGTTAGAACCAGTGTAGCTTCTGATGATACAGGTGGGTTATCTCGTTTTGCAGTCCAAACAATTGTAATATCTGGAAAAGTGACTAACCAAATTCCCACTGAAAATCCAGCATCTTGTTTGTAGAAACCAAAATGAAATCGGCCAGAATATGAGTTCCATGAACTGGATTGCTTGGAAGGTGACAGTGAAGTGCCGGGGCTTATTATTGATTTTGTTAGGTTGTGGTGTTGTTGAGCAGCTATAATTTCGAAAACGGTGAAGAGTATTAGAACAACAAATGCGGAAGCCATGACGATAAGTGAGACAATGGAATTTGATTGCTGTTTCAGCAAATTCTTAAGTTAGGTTTCTCATTGAAGGAGAACACAAATTATTGAAAACTTTCACCATCAAGGCATTAACCCATTGCAACTTCCAAATACAAGGACAAAATAAAGGAAATGCGTTGACTGACCTGCTTCATGGAAACGTCACGGAAATTATAACTTCAATTACAGACCACAATAATCGAGGAAAATTCATAAGTAATTAAATGGCCAGCTTGTGCATTATCTATCTATCTATCACTGCATTAACAGAACTATGCCAACCACTTGGTTATACAGATGAAACAGTTTCAAGTGACGTTGACAAACTTGCTAGGAAGCATCACAGAAATTGGATCATCAATTGCAGATAATAAACTCAATTGAAGAAATTCAGAAGCTAAACACTTTGTCTTGGATTAAGATATTGTTTTGCTTGTGCTAAACGTGAGAATCAGGTAATCGAGTTCAAGTCTCGCCCCATTGTTTTTTAGCTGGAATTTAGATTCTTTGTTTTACTGGAGCTATACCGATATGGGTTATGGTTTAAACTATGTTTGGTATTAGAATTTTGTGACTTTTAATCTACCGCTTCTATTGAAAATCGTCAACTATCAGATAAAAATATATATGAAATATTTTTTCCCTTGCAAATTTAAAATTAAACTGAAGTACAACGGTTATAACTATGTCATTGTTTATCATTTTTTTAACTTTCATTCACCACTTACAATTGCTTGAAAAACAGAGTTGCCAGCACAATTCAGTTGTTAGAGCAAGCAAATTATACTATTTCCCACAAAAATTCAGACTTGGACGTCATGGATGATGAATGAAAACAATAAGTGATAACTAGAGTGTTGGAAATGGAGGGACTGGTATATCCATGGTTCCTTCCAACATCAAAATCACATTTTTCATGCAAGGACGAAGACTTGGATCATCTTGAATGCACAACAGTCCAACTTTCACCGTCCTTTCCAGGGTTTTTGTGTCTAGTTCTTCTTCTTCCTCCCTAACAAGCTTGTTTAACTCTGCGGCCAAAAAGCAATTATACACCCAAGTTGAAAGAAGCACTTCATCTGCAGTTAAAACATTCACTTCAAAATTGCTTCTGCAGCATACAATCTCCAACAGCACAATTCCAAAGCTATAAACATCTGATTTCGCAGTTATTATGCCACTCTTTTGCCATTCCGGGGCCATATAACCTCTACTCCCTCCCACTCCAACTACGATTCCGGTTTGATTTGGCATCATAAGCTTCGCTAATCCAAAATCGGAGATCTTAGCATTCCAAGAATCATCTATAAGAATGTTTCGTAGCTTAATGTCACAATGAATTATTTGGACCTCACATTCTTCATGAAGATAAAGTATCCCTCTTGCTACGTCCAGTGCAATTTTCAGTCTTTCTCTCCATGGAGGACGGCTTTCCCTGTCGAACAAGAGGTTTTCAAGAGAACCTTTGCTCATGAATTCATAAACAAGAAGCTTCTTGGAGCTCTGCATGCAAAAACCAAGCAAGCGAACCAAGTTTTTGTGATGAGATCGTCGAGCTGCAGCCATTTCTGCTTGGAACTTTCTTTCTCCTTCTTCCACAGGATTTTCTAATCGCTTTACAGCAATGATCTTGTTACTGTAGGATACAACTCCTTTGTCGACTGCTCCAAAACTTCCTCCTCCCAGTTCTTACGGAAACCCATTTGTAGCTTGCTCGAGCTCATTATATGAAAAGGATTTTAGAATGAATTCTTGTGTTAGACCTAGATTTGAGTTTTCTCGGAGCTTTTCATAGCGATTTACTCGAAGATTGTATACAAGCAAACTGGAAATTGCAATGAGGAAACATAAGAAAGTGGTAGAACCCAAACTTGCCGCAAGAACTGTAATTAGTTTTTTTCTGTTATCAACCACAACTCTGTCCCTTGCAACTGGAGTTGGTGGACTATTTCTAAAACCTTTGCCCGAAGTCCACTTGATTAACAGCGTAGCTGACTGATTTTTATCTTTCGTTGCGAACTTAAGTGGAAGTCTGTGTTTACTGCAAGTCATGTTCGAATACAGAGCAGCTCCACAATAGCAGTCAGATAGACAGGATTCGCTGCAATCTTTCTTATTCACGGCCGATAACTTAGCATAAGCCATGCATCCCAAACTTGTGATATTCAAATCAGTCATGTCGTAAAACTCTGCTGGCTCCAACCTTTTACAACCTTCTTCATCACTGAATTTCCTGTAACAGTCCTGAAACTTCATATTAGGGTTGAAGAAATTAAACCCAGGAAAGCAGTAACAATCAGCTTTAGTGCTGCTGTTTGTCGAAGTAAAGCAGAAGCTATTGAGACCACAAAAACCCCTCACATCACATTGGTTCTGCAATGCAGACCACTCGATAGTAATATTAGAGTTACCAGTGACATGAAATCTATGTGAATACAGCCTCAAAATCCCATCAGGATCAATTGTTGCACGATAAATCACAGTTTCATTCATACCCTTGACTGAATGAGAGCTCCTGGCTATAATTTGTTTAGTGTCAGTAACACTGAGTACTTGCAAAACACCTGTTGGACTGAGATTTAATGTCCCAGTTTGCAAAATAGTGGCGGACCAATAAATCTCCTGAACCTCTGTTACAGGGTTTCTGGGACACAAAAAAAGTTTCCCTCGTTGCATATTCAGATAAAATCTTCCAGTTGACCTATTGGTTTCAGATACACTAGAAAACAGTTCAGAATCCGCAGACCAATTCTGGCCTACCAATATTGTATCTGTGAAATTGCTGAAACTCGACCAAATGATATAAGAGGCGTTATTGTAGAGCACAAAGTTACCGGAATCGAGCATGGAAGCGAAAGAAGCACGCTCATATGAGTTAACAGGTGCAATGACTTTCTGGCTTTCTTCACTCATCAGAACAAGCTGACCATCCATTGTTAATGTCAGCGTAGCATTTAATGATACAGGTGAATCATCTCGATTTGCAGTCCAAACAACTGTAATATTAGAATTACTGATTAACCAGATACCTACTGAAAAGCCGGTGCCTTGACTGTAGAACCCAAATCGAAATCGTCCAGAAGGTGAGTTCCATGAACTGGGTTCCCTGGAAGGTGACAGTGAAGAGCCAGGCCTTATTGAATTGAATTGGTGGGGGTGGCGTTGAGCAGCAGTAAATCCGAAAGTGGTGAAGAGCAGTATTAAAACAAGATACGCAGAAGCCATGAGAGAAACTGCGGCTACTAAATCTGATAACTGTTTCTTCAGTTGTTAAGATTTCTCATGGAAGAAGATGATAAATTAATGCAAGAATATTATAGTCAAGAAATTAGCTTTCTTTTTTCACTATTGAAGTATGACTAGTAGGCATTGGAATTTGAATCTACAAAGAGAAAAAGTAATGCACAAAATGACTCGCTTGATGGAAATATCCCAGGAATTACAATTTGTCTATGTTCCAGTTAATTTTTGTATGCAATGTAAGCATACAATCCTAAGACATATTTTAAAAATTAAAAAATTAAGTACGAAAGTTATAAAACACTAATCTCTTGCCATTATTTTTATTGACGTTTCTTGAAACTACCAAAACCTTTTAAGCTCTCTAAATCCTCTCAAGATGGTTTTTAACAAGAATTTCGAGTTTAGGGACCTTAACAAAGCAAAACATCTCCCAATTTATAAAATTTTTTCCATCAAAGAATTCTCACACTTAATAGAGGTTTAATGGCCACTCAATGCTGCAGTTACAACTTTTAATTTTGAATTTGAAGTTACAAAATCATAATGGGGAATTAAGGGCCATAATTTGGATATTATAATTTCATTTTAAATGAATTTGTAACCTACATTCTCTCACTTGGCCCACAGATTTCAAATTCTTATATACAAGAAATAATATACATGAATTATGGCGATATATTATCAAAATTGACAACTTCTCTTCCATGTATTACAAGTGTATGATACTTCTGACTGTAGTTTTAATATGGTAATCTTAATGAATAAACCTTATGTTTATTCTTGATCCAACATAATAACTTTAACTTAATGAATAAACCTCATGTTTATTCTAAATCTAATATAAATTTGTTTTCTTTCAAATAAATGTGCACATTTTATAAGAAAATAAATAATTAGAGTTTCATTAATAGTAATAAATTTACATACTGGAACCAAGTCCCATATGAACTATATGATCCTTAAACTTTAATGGTGGTATGCCTTTTGTTAAAAAATCTATAATCATCAATTCAGTGCTAACGTGCTCAATGACCACTTTATTTTTCTTAACACGTTTGTTAATGGCTAAGTACTTAATGTCAATGTGTTTACTTCGATTCCCACTTTTAATATTTTTACCCAAAAATACAGCAGCTGAATTGTCACAATATATCCTCAATGGTTTAGAAATAGAATTCACAAGTCTAAGCCCAGATATAAAACTCTTTAACCATATTCCTTGAGAGGTAGTCTCAAAATACGAAACGAACTCGGCTTCCATAGTAGAAGTAGCAATCAGTGATTGCTTAGTATTACTCCAAAATACAGCTCCGCCAGCTAACATAAAGATGTATCTAGATGTTGATTTTCTTAAATCATCATAGCCAGCGAAATTCGAATCTGAGTAGCCAATTACTTCTAAATTATCAGTTCGCCTATACATAAGCATGTAATCCTTGGTTTCTTGAAAGTACCTCAAAACTTTTTGTAACTTTCCAATGGTCCAATCCTAGGTTACTCTGATAGCTTCCCAACATTCCAACTGCGAAAGTTATGTCAGGTCTTGTACAAATTTGATCATACATAATGCTTCCAATAGCTGAAGCGTATGGAATATTGTTCATTTGTTCCTTTTTGATATTATTTCTAGGGTATTGGTTTAAATTGAACTTATCTCCTTTAACAAATGGTGCTACACTTGGAGAACAATTTTTCATCCGGAATCTTTCTAGAACTTTCTTGATATAGGTTTCCTGAGACAGATCTAAAATACCCTTATGTCTATCTCTATGTATCTTAATACCAATGACATAAGATGCTTCACCCATATCTTTCATATTAAAATTTCCAGAAAGAAATTGTTTTACCTCATGTAGAAACCCTTTTATCATTGGTTGCAAGTAGTATATCATCCACATATAGAATAAGGAAACAAATTTTACTCCTACTAACCTTCTGAAATATACATTGATCCATGATATTTTCTTCAAAACCAAATAAAGAAATAACTTCATGAAATTTTAAATACCACTACCGGGAGACTTGTTTCAACTCATATATAGATTTCTTAAACTTATAAACTAAATGTTCGCCATCATTAAAAGAGAATCCTTCAGGTTGTGTTATATAAACTTTTTTTTCCAAATCACCATTAAGGAATGTCGTTTTCACATCCATTTGATGTAACTTTAAATCAAAATGAGCTACTAATGCCATAATTACACGAAAAGAATCATTTTTAAACACAGGAGAAAAAGACTCTGTGTAATCGATTCTTTCTTTCTGAGTGAACCCTTTGGCGACAAGTTTAGCCTTGAATCTCTCAATGTTGCCTAATAAATCCTTTTTAGTCTTAAAGATCCATTTACATTCAATGGGTTTGAACTTTTTAGGCAACTCAATAAGGTCCCAAACTTCATTCGATAACATAGAATTCATCTCATCTTTCATGGCATTATACCGTAAGTTAGATTGCTGACAGTTCATGGCTTGTGAAAACATTTTCGGATCATTTATAGCTCTAATATTATAATCTAACTCTTGTAAATACACAATTTAATCAGTAGAAATTGGTGATCTTTTTACTCTAGTAAATCTTCTTAATGTTACTTCAACATTTTCCTAAGGAATATGTTGTACAACTGGTTGTTCAATAACCTGATCTATTAAAACTTCACTAATCTGTGAAATTTGATTATCATTTGGTTGAATATCAATTGTTATTAGATCAATATCCATTTATACCGAAAGAATGTTATTCATGACAATCACTTTAATACCTGAAGTAGACAGTTCTAAATGATTATTCTCAGAAACTCTGTTCTGGGATTGATCTCTCCCATTAATCAAGCCATTCTCAAGAAACGTAACATTTCTTGATTTCACAAACTGAATGTGATATGATGGATAATAAAATTTATATCCTTTATACATTTTTGAATATCCAAAGAAATATCCACTAATGGTTCTAGGATCTAATTTCTTCTTTTGCAGATTATAAACTCTTATTTCACAAAGACAACTCCAAACGCGTATATGTTGCAAACTCGGTTTCCAACCTTTCCATAACTCAAATGGTGTTTTAGAAACTGCCTTAGTTGGAACCCGGTTTAATATGTACACAGCTATCTTAAGAGTTTCTGTCTACAATGACTCAGGAAGAGTGGAGTTACTAAGCATACTTCGCACCATGTCCAACAATGTTCAATTTCTTCTTTCTACTACACCATTTTAGTCTGAAGAACCAGGCATAGTATATTGGGCAACAATCTCATGTTCTTGAAGAAATCTCGCAAATGGTCTAGGTGCTTGTCAATTTTTTGTATATCTACCATAATATTCACCACCTCTATCAAACCTCACGATCTTTATTTGCTTACCGCATTATTTCTCTACTTCAGTTTTGAATATTTTAAAAATATCTAATACTTCATCCTTAGTATTCAACAAGTAAAAATATATAAATCGTGAATAATCATCAATAAAAGTGATAAAATACTTATGATCATATGAGTCTATACTAGGATTACAAATGTCTGTGTGTATAATTTCTAATAAGTTTGAGCTCCTCTTGGCACCATTCTTTGACTTATTGGTCTATTTACCCTTTATACAGTCCACACAAGTCTCAAAATCGGTAAAGTTTAAAACACTAAATATTTTATCATTTACTAACCTTTTGATTCTTTCTATGGAGATATGTCTTAATCTCCGATGCCACAACATAAAAGAATTTTCATTCATAACACTTCTTTTTATACTAGTATAAGTATGCATTTTATTATAACAAGCATTATTTTGTAAATTAATATGAAAAAGACCATTAGACAATGTACCACTTCTAACAAGATTTGATTTATAAAAAATTTTCACAAAAGAATTTGAAAAACTGAAGGAATATCCATAGGGTACAAGTCTAGAAATAAAAATTAAATTCGTAGAAAAATTAGGAATATAAAAGGTCTTTTCCAAATTTATTATAAAATTACTATTGAGAACTAAACTGCATGTCCCAATAGCTTCTACAGTTGAGCTTATCTTATTTCCAAAATAAATAAATTACTCAGCTCCCACTGGTTTCCTTATGTTTTACAAGCCCTGCAAAACGTTCATAATGTGGATTGTAGCACCAAAGTCAATCCATTATGTGTTATGAAAAACTTCAGTCATATTAGATTCATAACTTACAAAAGAAAAAGAAATACCTTTCTTATTAAACTATTGCTGAAACTTAATGCAATCCTTCTTAATATGTCCTTTTTTGTTACAAAAGAAACATTTTGATTCTTTCTTTATTTCAGCTTAGACAAGTATTTTGCCTTTCCCTTTCTTCTTAATATTTCCCTTCGTTGCTAGATGTGCACTTTGAATATTCACTCCCATTTCCATGACCAACCTTCTTTCTTATTGAACACACATGATTAACAATTCATTAATTGACCATTTATCTTTATATGTGTTATAAGAAATTTTGAACGGTCCATATGGTTGTGAAAGTGAATTCAAAATATAATGCACAAGGAAAAGTTCAGACATTGTCACATCCAATGATTTCAGTTGAGCCGCAATGTCCCTTATCTTCATGATGTACTCTCGCACACCAGTAATAGTGGTGAGTTTTATGGAAGAGAATTGCATAATAAAGGTACTGATTAGTGCTTTATCTAAAAACTCAAACTGTTCATCAATAGTCTTTATTAAAACACGGACATTATCATACTGAGCGACTGAACCACGTATGCTAGTAGAAATTTTAGTTTTTATGAACATTACACTAAGGCGATTAGATCGCTCCCAACGTTCATAAAATTTAATTTGTGTCGGAGTGCTAGCATCAATAATAGGTGGTGGTTCGTTTTTCCGAATAGCATAATCTATATTCTACCACCCTAAATATAACAATACTTTCTCTTTCCATATCTTATAGTTATCTTTTACCAGTTCAGGAACTTCTAAGTTGATATAAGATATATTTGTAGGTTTTGATACTGCAAAAATACATGCTTATAATGAATCTTATTGAGGCTTAATCATTATCATATTTTATTAATATAAAATATGCACAAAATATGAATCACATGACATAAAATACTACATGTGGGCTAAATATTTTATTCAAATAGATTCATATATCTTAATGATAAAATTATTATATTATATCCAATTTCTTAACTCCTGTGGGTAAATTAAGAAAAATAATATAATATTTTATCCTAATCAATCATATAAACATAATAAAAATTCATGTAAAATAAATTTATCACATCCAATATAATTAATTACAATTAATGTCTTAAATTTTATATGATCCTAACTTAATAGAAAGTTTTATTTAACATAGAGATACTGTGGCTACTCCCTATTCTATTAAATTTTATGGATCACAAAGACATTTAAATATATGATTATGATTTAATCTTTATATCTTATAAAAATTTTTACCAAAATATTTTTATGACCATTGTACAGGTAATAGAGAGTACTATATTTAACTAATAATTACAGTAGGTCAATTCCCAGGAAAGATTAAAGGGGTCACAAGCGGTTCCACTTAAAATTTAACTTCCTTAGACAGAATTTTTCCAAACATGTAATTAGAAGCAAATAAAATACTACTATTATACCTAACAATAATACTTAATATAGTATTTTACTATTTTGCTTAAATTTTATGTATTTTTTTAAAAAATAACTTTGCATACTAATTATCATTTCTATAATATATGCGTAAAACAAAAAATACATAAATCAAGCAAACTATACAATTGCATATATAAAACATAAATTATATGCTTAAAATAAATAATTAAATTAAACTATGCATATAACAAAACATAAATAATATGCATAAATTCAAACATTTAAATTGAATTTAAATTTGCATATAATAAACTTAAATAATAAATATTTAAAATTATATAAATTTAATTTAAAATTAAATGGCATATAACATATATTTAGACCAAAATCATGATGAACAAAACTAGATTCTTAGACTAAATTGCATAATTTAATTTAATTATATTCAAAATTAAAATAAAATTAAATTATTAATAAATTTAATTTTAATTTATTAAAATATTAATGAAATAATAAATATATATTAAATACAAAACATGAATTCAAATTGTGGGCATTTTAAATTTTTCATGCAATTAATATAGAATTAAAATGGTTAAAAGCCAATAAATGTGCCATTATAACAAGAAAATAGCGATTGGTCTAGTGGTTAAGGACATGCATGCATTAATTCTGGGTTTGGGCTGGTGTTTGAAACACATCCGACCAATTTTTTAACTATTTTTAACATCGTTTTTAATTTTTTTTATATCCAAAATATCATAAATCCAATGCTAAAATGATTTATAATGTAAATTTACATCAAAAACAAATAAAATCATGTTGCATGAGAATCAAAATTAATTTAACAAAGTCATACTATCATTTCATATTTTATCCGAAAAAACTCTACAAACTAAGTAAGGTAGAGATTATTAACATGCTCTGATACCAAATGTAAGTATATAATTCTAAGGCATACTTTAAAAATCAAGAAATTGAGTGCGAAAGTTATGAAACACTAACTTCTCACCATTGCTTTTATTGACGTTTTTTGAAGCTATCAAAACCTTCTAAACTCTCTAAATCCTCTCAAGATGGTTTTTAACAAGAATTTCGAGTTTAGAGATCTTAGCAAAGCAAAACACCTCCTAATTTATAAAATTTCTCCCATCAAAGAATTTTTACTCTTAATGGAAGTTTAATGACTACTCAATACTGCTGTTACAACTTTTGATTTTAAATTTGAAGTTACAAAATCATAATGAGAAGTTAAGAGTCATAGTTTGAATGTTACAATTTTATTTTAAATGAATTTGTAACCTACATGTAATTGCTGTGATTTTGTAGTATATTAAAAATAAAATTAAGAAAGTGTATTATAATAACCAATATATATTTATTAAGCAAGTAATTTTAAATTAAATATTCTAAATTTTATGATCCTCTCATCACTCATTTAATAAATGTCATGTCATTTGAAGTAGAAGAATATGTAACATTATTCATATATATAATTATAATATATTCGAACATTAAAATATTTAAATTAAATTACCCATATTATAAATTTTAATGTATGATACCCCTATCATATACCAAAGATTTTGATGTGATAATAGACAATAATATTATCTCATGGAGAACTTCGAAATTTCAAAGCAAAATACCAATGAAAAAGAAATCATATCACCGAAATGCAAGCACACATCTCTAGCAACGGGGGTAAGAGAAAGCAATAGTTGTTCCGACTTTAATCAAAGCAACATTATTAAAGCACGACCAAACAGCGAAGAGACAAGAAAGAAGCAACAAGAAAGCAACATCATTCAATGCACGACTCGTTTTTAGTCATTACGCCGTGTAGGAAGGTTGGACGTTAAGACCGGGGAAAGAGCATCCCACAGTTCTTACACTCGGGAATTTAAATCGAAATTTTTATCCACAGTTCAGAATTCTAATCTCTCAAATAATTGTAGACCACAAATAAATATTGCAATAATTTGTAACTACAACGAGAAAAGTGATGAGCTGACTGACTTGCTTCATTTGAGAATTGAGACTACAAAAGTAGAAGAAAATTCAAAAGCAAACAGCTAGCTGCTGTAGTCATGCACGTTCATAGGCTGAGTACCGTTTAATTTCAGACCCCATTACTTACGTTGTTAGTTTCTTTTATCTATTGTGTACCATTTCATTCAAAACGTTCAACAGGACTATAAAACTGGTGGCCATTGGTTCTAATGTCCATGGATTTTTCGTCAAATTTCACTGGTTAGAACTTCAAATATGCATTTCATTTTTTTTTTTTTTAATTTGATATTATATGAAACTTCCCATCGCTTTATAGTATTTTAACATGTAATAACAATTTGATTTTTCCTATTTTAGTATACCTCCAGAACCCAAATCTTTTCTACATCATATTATCAAACCATAAATAAAAAATTCAGGCTCTTTACTGAAAATAAAGTGTTTCAATTTATCATAAGTTCTTCATCGAGTGAGAGTTGAATAAGCTTCTCCAAGAAAACAATGAAATGGTAGTTCTAAATTACATTTACATGGATGCAATCATCAAAGAAAGAATTCATAAAACAAATTGAGTAGTATTATTGTACAGTGTAACGATACAGCATGTTAGGCTTAAGACACCTATACAACAAACAATTAACAGAGACAAAACCTCTCCCAAGTTGCAAATGCCCCGTTTCTGGAAAAGTTGCAGAAGCTGGGTGAAGAACTTGTTTCTTAACACGTTAGATTGGAAATCAGTAACGATGACTGGGTCACCATACAAGTAATTTTAAATTAAATGTTCTAAATTTTATGACACTCTCATCACTCATTCAATAAATATCATTTTATTTAAAATAAAAAAAAATATGTAACATCATTTATATATAATTAGAATATATTCGAGTATTATGCTATTTAAATTAATTTTGATATTATATATGCATGATTGTTTATTAATTTCATCCAACTAGTTAGCGTTAAATTTAAATTATAATGTATCTATACCTGTATTATATACCAAAGATTTTGATGTGATAACAGGAAGATTGTCCAAATACCAAGTATCAAGTATCACATGGAGAACTTTGAAATTTCTAAGCAAAACACAAAGGAAAAAAGAAATCATGACAACGAACTTCAAGTAGACTTCTCTGACAACTGGGGGAAAAAAAAGCAATTGTTGCTCCAACTTTAATGAAATCAACATTAAAGCACGACCAAATTGCAAAAAGACAGGAAAAAGCAATCAGAAAGCAACATCATCGATGGACGACTAGTTTTTGGTCATTACAGCGTGGAGGAAGGTTCAACGTTAAGATTGGGAAAAGAGGCATCCCACAGTTCTTCTTACACAAATAATTCCAAACCACACATAATGTTACAATAAATTGCAACTACGAGAAAAATTAAAAAGTTGACTGACTTGCTTCATGTGAGAATTGAGACCACAAAAGTTGAAGAAAATTCAAAAGCAAACAGCTAACCTCTGCAGCCATGCATGCTCATAGATTGAGTACAGATGAATTTCAGAACCCATTACATACGTTGTTAGTTTCTTTAATTTTTTTTTTGCCTCTCTATTGCGTACCATTTCATCCAAAACTTTCAACAAGACTACAAAACAGGCGGCCATTGGTCAGAATGTCCATGGACTTTTCGTCAAATTTCAAAGTGTTGAAATTGGTATGATTAACAAACACCTCTAAGAGAAAACAAGATTAACAATTTGGTCAAGCAATTACACAAAAGAATTTTCAAATTGAGACAACTTATCTACATCAAACACTTTGCATATCAAGTGCATACACAGATGAAGTTAAATTAATTAGATAAACAAAATGGAAGAAATAAAATGACAGAACATGCAAGTTTAGACCAATCCATCTTGCACGAACATTTGGGCCGTCTTTACTAATTGTGCTAATTAGAGTTAAATAATTCTTAACTTCTTAATTTAAACAGCAAAAAAATTTGGGCAAGCAAGAAATCACTTGTTCCATGTTAGTAAAAATGGCACACCACAAAACATGCAATGACAATAATGAATAAACAGAGCATGCAAACGGGAAAGCAAAAAATATGCTGAACCTTGCTTAGATTGATGATTTGTCTATTGAATTCAAGGTACAAATAGGTCAGATAAAAATCACATTAAATGAAACTCAAATGACAAATCAATGAAACATCATAGTTTGGACATTAAGATCACAGTTTAGATATCAAAAACTTGCATCTCTACTACACATGTAACAAAGTCTTGGTAGTGGTCCCAATCAAAGTTGGATAAGAATTGTAACAATCATTCTCTTTGGGTGAGAATAGTGCCACAAGTTTGAATTAATTTTTTTTGGCTATCCTTTATTTGAATCGAATACCCATTTAAATAACTTGAGGGGCAACCAATGCCTAACCTCGAGGTCCTCTCTACAACGAAAAGAAACTAACAGTAAATGAATAACAATTCAAACAAACATAAATATTGCACTTCTTGGGCGGAAAGAACGCCTTGGACTTGGCCTTGCACGCATCCATCCACTATTTCTTCATGCCACGTTTAAAAAACGTTGGACTCGATCTGTCTTGATACCATGTTAAAGAATATTGGACACAATCTTGCATGCATGCCATCATTTCTTCATGCCACGTTAAAGATTGCCTTGGAATTGGTCTTGCATGCATGCATCCACCATTTTTTTATGCCATGTTATCCTGATACCTAGGATTCTTCCTAGGAACTCAATTGGATCTTTATGGTCCATCAATGGCAGCCCGATCAAATGGATGCTTGTCCCCAAGATCCATAGCAGGAAACTGTTCTTTTAATATTTCTGTCCTCTCCCATATGGCTTCCTCCGCTGGTAAACGTTTCCAATGTACTCGATTTTTCTTAATAAATTTGTTACCTTGTTTGACCCAACGGGAGTCAATGATGCATTCAGACTCGAGCACCACCACTCCGTCATTAATGATTGGAGGTAAATCGAAACTCACCTTGTGAGGATGTCCCATATATTTACTTAACAAAGACATATGAAAAACGAGGTGGATACGTGAGCTTACAGGAAGCTAAAGTTCATATGCCACCTTGTTGATTTTTTGCAAAATAGGATAGAGCCTAAAAGATGGACTAGCTAGTTTTTTATGTGCTCGTTTATATGCAGTGCTTCGACGAGTTGCAAGAATACCATATCGCCTTCCTAGAACTGCATATCTTGCCTCTTTAAATCTGCTGCTTGCTTCATAAGATCAATGGCAACTCCAAGGTTGCTTTTAAGTAGGTGTAACAGCTTATCTTGGTCAATAAGGCTTCTGTCCACCTCATGAATTGGTGAAAGCCCAGCTTGGTAGAATGTAAGCGTCAGAGGTGGGCGACCATAAAGAGCTTGGAAAGGTGACATCTTGGTAAAGCTATAATAAGTCGTATTATACCAATACTCTGCCCATGGTAAAAATTTTACCCTTAGGCCACTGATGAATAAAGCTATGTAGATATTGCTCGGACAGTGATTAACCACCTCTGATTGGCCATCCGTTTATAGGTGATAGGGAAACTGAGCTTTAATTAAATGCCAAACATAGAGAAAAATTCCTGCCAAAACTTACTGATAAAAATAGGGTCACAGTCACTAATAATCATTCTAGGCATACTGTGCAATTTAGCCACGCCATCCATGAATTTTTCAACGATAATGTTGGCATTGAAAGGATAAGTGCTATGAAATGAGCATACTTACTTATCCTATCAACGACCACAAGCACCATATCTTTGCCAAGAGAATTGGGCAAATCTTCAATAAAATCAAGTGTGGTATCATCCCACACTTGATACGAAATGAATAAAGGCCGAAAAAACCGGTTGGAGCTAAGGCTTGCATTTTAGTTCTTTGATATGTTTCACAAGTAGCTACAAAGGTTTAGACCTCTTTGTACATAGTAGGCTATTAAAATTATTGAGCCAACCGCTTATACGTTCTAAGTACCATGAAATTTCTGTGAATTTGCTAGCATGAAATTCCTCTCGCTGCTTGCTTCGGATTACAGGTGCCCAAAGTACCATAATTTCAGTTTTTGAAGAACAACAGTCCATCACGCCAGTGGTAAGGGCCTTCGGGTTTCTCCTTGGCATTGTGGCCCACTTGCTCAATGTAAGCATCTCCTGATAAAGCTTTTTTTTTATTTCTTCCCATAATTGGAGCTACAGCTAAAAAAAAGTGCGAAGAATAGAGCTACTAGGCCTGCGAGACGGCGCATCTGCCACAGAATTTTCATGGTTTGGTTTGTATACGATCTCATAATCATAGCCAAGCAGTTTTACCACCTATTTTAGTTGCTCCAGGGTAGCTACACGTTGCTCTAAAAAATATTTAAGGCTTTGTTGATCCGTATGAACAAAGAACTTCCTTCCCAAAAGGTATGAACGCTAAATAAAGATAGCCTCTACAATGGCCAGCATCTTCTTAGCATAAATAGACCAAGATTGCTTCATCACACCCAAGTCTCAACTCATGAAAGCAATGAGTCATCTTTTTTAGGTTCACACTACCTCTATCCCACCTTCTTATGCGTCAGTTTCAATGGTAAATAACTCATTGAAGTTAAGCATGGCTAATGTGGTAGTATATGTAATATGCCTCAAAGGATCTTCAAATGGTGAATTAAAAACTTATGGGCAGATTTGTTTTATGTGTTTTATGAATGGATATCGATGATTGGTACAATATTAAGGTTGGATAGATGGAAATTAAAAATTAAAGTGAGTTTTACGTTCTTTTGAAGGTATTTTAACGAAGCTGAAGAGTTAAGTACGAGTTTTGAAGTATTTATGATAATATGGATCCTTTTTGGAAGTTGGAAGATGAGGAACTAATGTTTAAATTAGTTTCAAGAAACAAACAAAGAAATAAAAACTAATGAACCTTGTTTGATAAGATCAAAGCACCACAAAGAAGATAAAATATGTCAATTCGCCACACTCTTAATAACATAGAAGGAAAAATGATAAGAATTGATAGGTAATTCGTCACGGAAAAAAAAAAGTTTAAATGAAAATTTTTCATTCAAAGATTAATTTCTATTACAATAATAAGTATTCCATTAAAAGAACTAACGGGCTTGCCTAAAAATATTTGTACATTTAATGACTTGTTAAAAACTCACGCTAATTAACTAAAGCACAACTACTAAAGCTTGACTAGTTACTAATTAATTACCATAATTAATATATCAATAAGTAAACATCTAAATAAGTAATCACAAATCATCATGCTTATTGTTTGAAATTTAAACTCAAATAGCAAATCAATTTTCCTCCATGCGAGTAAAGTAACAAGCATAATTCTTGCTCTAATAATTGCCCCATGTATGGTTATTCTTGGACAATAGTAACTTCGTTTCTATAACAGTGCACATCAAGATGTCATGGTCTCTTTAAGTATACAAAAAGCATCTTCAGCTGTATTGCTCCAACTAAATTACCAGGAGATTTGTGAAAACTCGAGCAAGGATCCCACAGTTTTTCATGAACTTTCTATAAGATCTTGTTAGCCACAGAAAACCAGGTAGCTCAGAAATGTTAGCATGACATGGCCATGCTACCATGGCTGCAAACTTGGAATTTTCTACCTTTACCCTTTGACGTGTCATAGTATGCCTCAAGTATTCTAACTTTTGCTGGTCAAAGGCACACTTGCTAGCTTTAAAAAAGAATTATTAGTGTGTTAAAATTTTCAAGTCCTTTCCACCATTGAACTATAGATTAATATATCATAAAGAATACCAGAATATATTTTTGAAGGTAAGGGCTAAAAATTGCATTGATAATGGCTTGGAAAGTTGATGAAGCATTGAATAAGCCAAATGACATTACCAAATATTTGTAGTGGCCATTATGAGTTTGAAAAAGTGTTTTAAGGATATCTTGAGTATGCACCCTTACCTAATGGTATCCTACTTTAAAATCAAACTTTGTAAAATAAGTAGCACCATGTAATACATTGAGCATATATTCCACCGTTTGAATTAGGAAGTGATCCTCGATGGTCATGACATTAAGTGCATGATAATTGGTGTAAAATTGCCAAATTTCATCCTTTTTCTTAACTAAAAGCATTAAAGATGAGAAATGACTCGTGTTTAGTCTTATAGTTCCCTATTTAAGTGTTAGGATGTTTCAGAACTTTTAACTGCAACTATCAATAAAATTCAAAATAATTGTTATGTGTATAGGAAGCTTAACTTTTCATAATTGAGATAGCAGTGCCTATCATATAAATACAATAATAAAAATATGATATAAATAGGAGGTTTGACATTTCACAATATTCAGGTGATAATGCCTACCATATAATTATAATTACAAAAATAAAAAGTTTAACCTTCTATCATATTTAAATGGCAGTACCTACCATATAGTAATAATAATAACAGAATTAAATATTTTAGAAAATATATTTTAGTAGAGTTTTGGTAATATTTTGAAAGAAATTAAGAAGTTATGGAAAGGAGAAAAATTAAACTAGGATGAGAAAAACTGAAGTAGGAAAAATGTTTATTTATAATAGAAACCTACCGCATTGGCTTTTAATCAAACTTAATTTCGATTACTGCCTTACTGCTCAATTATGGCCCGCCTATTTTCTCTAATTGAAAGCAAGTTCAATTTCAGTGTTGGCAAAGTTAAATTGAATTCTTTTTCTTCATTATCAATTGCACCAATCAACAACATTCTCCTACTTGGAGACTTGATTGAAAATTCATCAAATCTTCACACCATTGTTTCTACCTTGCCATTCAAGCTACTTATGTTTTTGTTAAGCCGCAAAAGGATTGAAATCATTCAAACTTGTCAATATTAACTAGTTTGATTAAGACATCTACCAAATTATCTCTAATGTGTATCTTTTGCAAATTTATACTTTTATCCTCTACTATTTCTCGTACAAAATAAAATTGAATACTTATATATTTTGTTCCATAATGAAAGGCTAGATTCCTTGCGATATGCAAGGAACTCTAATTATCACAAAACAAAACCATCTTTTCTTGTTTGTGCCTAAGTTCCTCTATAAACTTTCTAA
The DNA here is from genome assembly GCA_032402905.1 of Khaya senegalensis. NCBI lineage: Eukaryota > Viridiplantae > Streptophyta > Magnoliopsida > Sapindales > Meliaceae > Khaya > Khaya senegalensis. The sequence continues at coordinate 7,112,995 of CP135536.1, forward strand.
TCCAAATTGCTTCCTTGCATGCTTTTGTAGCTGCCATGTACTTTGCTTCAGTTGTAATTAATGCTACTATAGTTTGTAGTTTTGAAATATAATTCACAGCTTTTCTTACAAGTGTAAACACATAACCAGTAGTGAATTTTTTTTTAATTAAGATCACCTGCATAATTTAAGTCTATTTAGCCTCTAACAATAAAATTTGATTCTATATAATATAATGCAACATTTGAGGCCTCTTTGATATATCTCAAGATCCTCTTTACAATATTCCAATGCTCTTTGTAAGGATTTGCCATAAATCAACTAACTGCTTTCACTGCTTGTACAATATCCAGTCTTGTACATATCATGACAAACATTAAACTTCTTACTACTGATGCATATCGTACTTGAAACATTTCTACCCTCTCTACTTCATTGCTAGAACACATAGTTGAGGATAATTTATAATTCATAAGAAGAAAGGTAGAGATTGGCTTATAAACTTGCATATTGAAGTGTCGTAAAATTTTGTTTAAATAATTTTTCTGAGAAAGCTAAATCTTCCTATTTTTTTAATCTCGGCGAATATGTATCCCAGAATCTTAATTGCTGGTCACAAATCTTTTGTATCAAACTCCCTAACTAATTGTGCCTTTAATTCTTGGACTTGATCTTAATTAAGGTCAGCTATTAACATATCGTCCACATACGTACAATGGTCTAAGTTTAGTTTGTTGTATCCAAGGTTAATAATGAAAGAATCAAAAATTTTATACCAACACCTTGGTGTTTGCTTCAAACCGTACAAAATTTTGATCAACTTGCAAACTAAGTTCTCTAATTTTTTTTCTGCAAAACACTATGGCTAAAGTATGTAAATTTTTTCACTAAGTTTTTTTATCTAATTAATCTAAATATAAGTCAAATGTAACATACATAGCTAAGACTACTCTGATTGTAGTGATTTATATAACAAAAGAAAAAATATCACTAAAATTAATACCTTCTTTTTGAGTATACGCTTTGACCACTAATCTTGCACGATAACCCTGCACCTGATCATCGCTATTTTGCTTAAACTTATAAACCCATTTGTTTTCAATGGCCTTTCTCCTATATGGTATTGGCATAAGATCCTAAGTCTTGCTCTTATAAAAAGCTTCAATTTCCTCTTACTTTGTTGTCATCCACAGAAATGCATCCAAGCTACTCGTTACTTCTTAAAAAGCTAACGGTTCTCCATTCTCTATTAGAAGATAGTATGCAACATTACTCTCCATAATATATTTTGATTGCCAAGATGGTGTTTTTATCTTACAAGTTAATTGTCGAACTTCTAGAACTATAGGCTTAATAAATCTTCATTCGTGTTTCAGTATTATTTCAGAAGAATCTTCTTATTTTATTTTTTTTTCTATTTGAATTGTAATAGTTTTTGGTTCTTTCTCTTTGATGCTATCATCATTTTTCCTTTACAGCTTATCTTTTACAAATATAACATCCCTGTTGATGATTAGCTTATAAGCAGTAAGATCTCACAAATGATACCTCTTTACTCTATCAACATATAATATGCAACTCTTGAATTTTAGATATACTTTTATTGTTTCTTGGGAATTATACATCACATACACAGGATTTCCAAATGTATAGAGGTTCGAATAGTTAATTGGCTTGCTAATCCACATCTCTATTGGTATCTTCAACTCAATTACTATTGATGATGACTGATTTATCAAACAACAGACGGTATTGATTGTTTCTGCCTAAACTGACTTAAACAACTTTACAATCCTTAACATTGCTCTTGTCCTTTCCAACAAAATTCTATTCATCCACTCTGCCATTCTATTGTAGTGAAGAGTGTATGCTATAGTAAATTGCCTTTTAATGCCTTCTTACTGACAAAATGCATCAATTACATCATTTGTGAATTCTCCTTCATTATTAATCCTAAGACACTTGATCTTTTTTCTATATTCTAGTTCTACTCATTCTTTGAAGACTTTAAAATCTTCAAGCACATCTATCATTTTCTTTTGATTAAAAATGATACAAAGTATTTTGCTCCCCCTCAAGACATAATTAGTGCTTACCAAACATCTAAATGAATTAACTCAAAAATATTTTTGCTTCTAAAATTGGATGTGTTGAACTTTAATCTGTGCTGTTTACTAATACACTACTCACAAACCAATAAAATACCATTTTAAGACTAAGAAATAGTTTATATTTTGAAAAAATCTTCAAATCTCGTTCTGACATATGTCCGAACTTTTGATGGCACATCATCGTTGATTTATCTACGAAAGTTGTTGATTTAACTAATGTCCTTACATCTTGTAGTGTTTCTTTTTATAACATATATAAGTTTGCAGCTACTTTCTCCACCGTTATGACCACAAGTGTGCTCTTTACTATCTTCATGATCCCAATTTGAATTTAAGTTTTACACTCAAACCCATACAATTGTCCTAAAAATAATACTCTTCTTGAGGCCTTTCACATGTCGTACCTCTTGGATAATGTGAGTCATACCATCATGCATCTTTAACTTGACAGTATTAATACCAATAATCTCTAAAGCATGAATGTTTCCCATGAACATAGTTTCTTTAAAGATAGATTTGTATTTATGAAACCACTCTCTTCGAGAGGTCATGTGTTATGTTGCTATTGAATCTATGAACAAAACATCAACAAACTTCTTTTTGCCTTCAATAATTGTTACCGCCTTGTTATACAAGATTTTTTCATTTTTATATGTACTTGTCACATTTCCTTAAGAGCTTAAATTTGCTTTTATATTCTTTTTATTTTTCCAACACCCCATTTTCATGTGCCCAACTTTGTCACAACTGTAGCATTTAACTTTTTTCTTACTTCTGAATTCTGATCTATCATAATTTTGACTCCCACTAAAACCATGTTTCATTGCTCTCCCTTTCTTGATTAGTAAAGCCTACGCTTATTGCAAGCTTACTAACTTTCGTTCTTACTTTTATGTTTGTTTTCTTCTTCTAATATAACTATTGCTATATTGTCAAATTGATGATAAGTTGATCATACGAGTCTAGTAGACTTTGATGTAGAAGTACTGCACGTTCATTTTTCTCTATTTTATAACCCAATGTTGTGAGTCAAGGAAAAAAAATTTTTAATGTGTTGATGCGTTTTGTCACAATTATTAACTTTAATATTCAAAGAGTGTAGAACCTTTTCTTGATAAAAATTTTATTGTGAAGTAATTTTACCTCAAACAACTTTGTAAGAACATCCTATATCTCCATTACTGTATTCTTTTCTTTAACAATTGATAATACATCATCAACTAATTCCAAGTATAGATTAGCCATTGCATCCTTATTCATTTCATTCCACTTGTCATCTTTGATATTTGCTGATCCATCTTCAATAACTGCCAGGCATTTATTTTTTCTTAGAATTGCCTTTATCTTCATCTTTTATAATGAGAAATTAATCCCGTTGAACTTTTAAATTTTAAACCTTACCACCATAGTCTCGATCTACTTAAACTAACTTCCACTATTTTATGTGTAATTGAACAGTGCCATGTACTTAGATAATACCATCTTGAATGAGTACAACAACTTAGAGCTCTGATGTCGCTTGTCAGGATACTTCAAATCTTTTAACAGTAGTTATCAATAAAATTCAAAATAATTGTTATATATATAGAAAGTTTAACCTTCCATAATTAAGGTGGCAATGCTTATTATATAAATACAATAATAAAAATATAATGTAAACAGAAGGCTTGGCCTTCTATAATATTCAAGTGCCAGTGCCTCCCATATAATTATAATAATAAAAATAGGATATTTAATCTTCCATCATATTTAGGTAGTAGTGTCTATCATTTAGTAACAATAATAACAAAAGATGAAAAATAAATAACTCAAAATTTACGTGAAAAACCTTCAAATTGATAAGAATAAAAATCACAGGTAAGGTAAAAGAATTCACTATAAAAAGTAAGTTACATCTTTTTACTCAATACAAATCTCTCAAATATTTTGGAGAATATACTCAAATAGAATTTTAGTAATACTCTAAAAGAAAATTGAGAAGTTATGGAAAGGACAAGAATTGAACTAAGATGAATTATGATTGAATGGAATGAAAAAAATTGAAATAAGAAAACTACTTATTTATAGTGGAAACCTACCGCATCGTTAGCCAGTCAAACTTAATTTCGATTACTACCTTTCTGCTCAATTACGGCTCACCTATTTTCTCCAATTAAAAGTAAGTTCAATGTCTGTTTTGGCAAAGTTAAATTAAATTCTTCTTCTTCATCATCAATTACACTAATCAACAATGTTAAGCATATCTTACACCTGCTTTTCAATCACTGCCTTTTAGAAATAAGCATAATAGTATGACCAAATATTTATGGGCTCAATCTCTTCTTTGAGTGGAATACAGTGATCCACTTCTTTCATAGGTGATAATTTGGTAGGCTCTTTAAACACTTCAGTTTATTGTTTCAATCATTTCTACATGTTTAAATGCATTTTGTCTCCAGCTTCATTAGTTGCAGATTATAAACACACCACAAACAAGGAATGTCTTTAGTGTAGCTCCCTACTCATATCCTTGAGAGAAGCCCATAGTGATGATTAATCAATCCCTTACAACTTCCTAACTTCATTTACCTATTAGAATTCTATCGTCAGTGACTTGCCAAGCATTTCTAGTCACTACACTTCAAGCATTACATCAAGGCTAGTAATAGGAATAAAGTGTTAGCATGAATGGAATGCCTTGCAAATCCACTAGCACATTTTTAAACTTGCCTTGGCACTTAAGCTTATCACCATTGGTCATACGCATAAACATTGGTTCAGTTAGCACTACTAGTAATAGAAGCACGTCAGCAAAGTAGTTACTGATGAAATTATGAGTTAACCCACTATCAATCAGCACATTGACTTCTTAGCTCCTAAACTTGGCATACCCATATAGCCTTGGGTGTTGTCTAACCCAGTAGTGCATATAATGTAATCTCAGGCTCTAGTTAAATCCTATAATTTTTCTTAGCTTCTTGCTTATCAGTAACTTCTTCAACATTATCAATAATGGCATGTCTATCTAACAAAATAAGTCATGGCCTTTGGCAGTGATGGCTTGCTATAAAGTATTCATGGCAACGGAAGCATAAACTTTAAGTGTGCCTCATCTGCATCTTGTCCCAAGTCAAACGTCGCATGGAAGCTACTAGGGTAATAGGAGCAGCCCAAGCTGGTAAAGGAAGGGCTTGAAGACTTCGTAACAGTGATGGTGGACATATAAATCTATAATGATGTGTGAGTTGATCATTCCTCATCTTTGCCAAGCTTATGGCATCCTTTAGTGATTGTGATTTAAACATTCTAATCCCATCAGCAATTTTAGTCTTTAATCCTCTCATGATTATAACCACAAGTGTTTTTTGAGTCCATTCGCGAACTCAATTTCCTAGCCTCTAGAATTCACATTGATGTTAACTTAGAGAAATGATTTGTCATATCCATGAAAAGGTTTTATCAAAGTCTTCATAATCGGATGGTCCAAACTATGCCTATAGCTCATCTTCAAAGGTTTCTCCTCGATCATTGTTGCAAACGATGTTGTTAGACTCCCTATATGAACAAAGCATCTCAAACATGTGCTAGAAGCTTTCCTTTAAGTGTTAAAGCTTATCAACAACTCCTAATTTCATTCAATTCATATCTTCTTAAAGGCCATTGAGTCCTACATTTAAGCTTTTAATCTACTCCTTATTGGTCATTATTTAGCGAAAAAAAAAAAAAAAAAAAAAAACCTACTTTAATACCACTTGATAGTGGTCCCAATCAAATATCAGATAATAATTGTAATAATTATTCTCTTAGAGTGATAATAATAACACAAGTTTGAATGAATTTTTCTTGGTTATCCTTTATTTTAGTTGAATATCGATTCAAATAACTTGATGAGAACATAATACCTAACCTTTAACTCCACTCTACAACAAAACGAAACTAAAGTAAATGAATAACAATTCAAACAAACATAAACGTGGCACTTCTTAGGGAAAAGAATTGCCTTGAACTCAGTCTTGCATTCATGCATCCACTATTTCTTCATGCTATGTTTGAAGAACCTTGGACTCAATCTTTCTTTAGGCCACATTAAAGAATCTTGAACGCAATCTTACATGTGCATGCCACCATTTCTTCATATTACGTTATCCTAATACCTAAGATTCTTCCTAGGAACTCTATTGGATCTTTGTGGTCTATCAAATATTTGTAAATTATTGAATACACTGATAAGTGCTTAAATAAAGACATACATATCTATGCATAAATCTACACTAAGTTAATATTTGGCATATCTAATGCTAAGAAATCACTATAAACAAATTAGGGAAGCACAAAACTACCATCAACAATTTTAATCTCAATATCACAAAGCACAAAACTTAGTTTGCAACATATCACCTAAATTTTAAAAATGACAAAGAGCAAGCATTAAACAACTTAAAGAGCTTATTCGAAACCAACCGATCATAAAATCAGTAAAAAAGATTTCTTACTCAAGAAATACAAAATGGATATGCAAAAAATCACTTAATAATTAGAATAAATGAAATAAACAAGAAAAATTTATATACCCAAATCATAAAATATAAAAGAAGAGTATTCTAAAAATAACTTAAATTCAACAAAATAAAGAACTAAAAATCATAAGTTTTCATAAAAAGACCAACCTGGAAGACTTTATAAAGGCCAATTATATTAGGGTGATTGACAGAGGAGAGAAAATTCAACTCGTGTATAAAATAAATTAATTTAAAATTACTTATTATTTCATATTAGATTCATAAATAATATTAAAAAAATAACTTTGTTATATAAATATTTAAATAGTATTATATAAATAAAAACAAATATATTAAAATATTCTAATAAATTTAATATAAATTATTTTTTAAATAATAGGATAATATATTAATGATGTTTATTTTAACTTTATTAAAAATTTTGAATATAAACTACTATCTAATATGAATAAACTAAAAAAATAAAAAATTAATAATAATTAATAAATTAAGATTTTACTTATAAAGAATAAAAATTCAAGAATTTATTTCTCTTTTAGTTAATAAACTTTGTCAAAGTAATGCGGAAGGGTGATAAGTGTACTTTTGCACAAAACTTATCACTTTTTTATTCTCACAAAATAAAATTACAATAAATCTTAGGGTAAGTATGCCATAATATCCCTATTTGTCATAAATAGATCCCTAACTCTTCTCCCAATATTAAATGATCAAATTATTTGTATAAAATCATTTTTAACCATAGTGATAAAAGAATATGTAACTTAAACTAAATTAAAACACCTTTTAATCATTTTAATAAGAATCGAGTCAAGAGCTTATTTGATAATAATAAATAAATTATGTTATTAACAAAAAAAGAAAAGAAAAATTCAGTTAATCTTTAATTAAATTACAATAAAATTTATCACTATATTATTTTTAACCATTTTTATGATAAAAAATTACATTAATATTTTAAATGGAATTTTATTATCATCATTTAAATCTTGTTAAATCATTAATTTTTCAAATATTTCTAACATGTAAATTCAAATACACACACACACACACACACACACACACACACATTCCACTTGCAAAGACAAATATGTAGAAATGCAAATGTGTATATGTTCAACTTGTAAAAGGTATATAATTTCTTCAAATACATCATTTGCAAGTCAGTAACAAACAAACAAACGGTTTCCACATACTTGCAAGTTGGTCAAGATCCGCAACACTGGACACAATATTCTTGACTCTCTTTAAAAAAAAAAAAAATTAAAAAAAAAAACAATATTCTTAACTCTCTCTTTAAAAAAAAGAAAAAAGATTTGGTAAGTTATAAAAAAATATTGAAGAGAGGATAATTATTTGACTATTACGCCTGAAATTTCTTCTCTTCTTTGACCTCTTTGTTTATCTTCACTCACTCTCTTTATGATTTGTTTATGTTTTTCAGTGATTTAAAAACTAAAACAAATCATTTTTATATAGTTCTTTTATTGTCTTACATGAATTTTTCTTTCATGTACGATTATATTTCATTTTGTTTACTTGACTAAGAAGTCTCTTTACCCAGTAATTTCTAATCTTATTGGATTAGGTAACCCTTATATGAGATGGAAATCAACCTAGCACATTGATAAAATTTTACTGCAATTAAACGACTCTTCCTCTACTAAAACCATAAATTTTGATCATGCCATTTAGGAAAGTCTTCACGAATGAGAAACTTTTATCCGGCGTGTGAAGCTGATGGATCATACAGTTGGTTATTAAGGTATCACAATTTTTATCTGAACAAAATCTTTTTCTCTCACCATCACTATCTGATAAAAATGAATGGGAATTTGATTGAAACTGTTAATTCTATGAGTGTTCTTCATGTCCGTTGAACGATAGTAACTTCTTGTTGTAATTCATCATTACTGTTGCTATTACTTCCAGAGAGATATTTTTTGCTCATTGCTAGATCAAACATCAATGGTGGACATTGAATCCTCTCCAGGATGTCAAAATCAATGACATGGATCTCTTAATCATAAATTGTGACCTCAAGAATTGCTCGGTTTGCAGTAAAATGTGCAAATTTTACGTAAGGAGAAAGTTCCTGGAGCATCTGAAAGGCGACAGACACAATGTTTACCAGTCTAGCTACAGGTTCCTCCAGAATTACTGGAGCATCAGCAATGCTCTTATAGTTTAGGCCTTTAGTGAAGAACAAAGCCAGCCTGGTAAATGGGCTATCGCTAATTTCAGGATCATACAGAAAATCGTTAACCTTTTCGATGATAGTTGACGCGAGAGGCCAGTTTTTGTGCTTCAACAGCTTCTGCTCCCAAAAATAGAAGCTCAGTTACACCGGTGTCTTCCATTAAATATTTTTGGATTTCTTTCGAAGGAGAAATCATTTCTATTGTGTTTCTCGACTCATTTCTCGACAGATTTCAGTTTCCGTCAAACTGCCAGAACAAGTTATTGTATGATCTTGAATGATGGAATTTAAATCCATAAGATGTGTCTCTGGAACAATATTTCCAAGCTGTTTGCGGAGTTGGAATCTTCTACTTGGAAAGAAAATACAGTTTCCAAGCTACATTCATAGAATTCTTTTAAGTAGCTTGTTTCAACCAAGGAATTGACTTGTTTATATTCCCTTAGATTCAAGAAATTACACAATATAATTTTAATAAAGAAAATGAAACCTTGAGAAATGCATACCCAAATGACAAAGCTGAGGAGCCGATAAGGAGGGCTAGGATAAACCTTTCTGAGTTAATATTCCTAGTTAAAAATAAATAAATAACTCCTATAATATGATATGACAAAAAATTCCAAACTTTTTAATTCTAGAGATTCCCTATTTTTCAATAAAAGATTAATTTCTAAAGCTCTCGATGACTTGAATATTCAGCAAAAATTTATATACATCCAATTATTAGTAAACAAAAGATATTGAAATTTGTCTTTAAATACCTAATATTAAAACATTACCTAGAATCAAACATTAATTCAACATGGTATAAAATTCAAATCTAACATGTTTCATTTTATTTTAATTTATTATCAACATTGGGTGAACAAACACCTTATGATTCATTTTTAAGAGTCTAAAATATTAATTTGTCTTTATTTTGAGATTATTGTTAAGATATGCCTTAAAAACTATTCGTTTTATCGATTTCGAGAATATTTTATTTTGTATATATATTTATTTATTAATAAAAAAAATTTATTCACAAATATAAATTATTTTTTATTTAGTATATAAATAAAATATATTTATAAATTATCTTGATAATTTATTTACCTGATCAATAAAATTATTAAAACTATTATATACAGAGGTAATATCAAATGACTAACGATATCACATAATAGGAATATTAAATGTCTCCGATGAATATTATGAGATGATATTAACGCAGATAATATGAAAGTCATATTGTTAATACATAAGTATGAATTCAATAGTTAAAGGACCATGTTTTTTGAACATGACCACATAACAATCAATTACACAATAATGCATATAGTTAATAATTTATCATGAATTGCACTAATGTGCAATATTATTCTTTGACTTGAGATATCATAGTCAAATTTAATGTAAATGCAAATGATAGTCACATGTTATTTACATTTAGAAACAAATGATGGTCAAGATAGAATCTGTTGGTTTGATATATAAAATCAAAATTTTTGCTAACTTGATTTAAATTTAGGTTCCTAAACAGACACCAATAAATGACTAAAATAGTAAATTATTAGCTAGTATAATTAAATGTCACAAAAGAGTTTATGGTGAGGAATTCAGTGTATATTGATCGATGATTCATATTTATATCAGTATAGAATTTTGACATACCATAAACTTTTACTTGATTAGAATTGGACAATAGAAGAATTTTACCCACATAGTATATACAATTAGAATAAGGTTCAATGAAGTATTACTTCATTGTTGTTTAGAAGTTATGGCATATTATTATATATTAACCATAGTTGTTGAACTTTCGAATTATTCAAAACCTAAAAAATTTTGAATAAATTCATGGCTATCCTATAATGAACATACATGGTCATATCAATAACTAAAAGTATAGAGAAATATCAGAAAAAAAATATTATCGATAGGAAAATTAGCATCTTTGAGATAATATATAGGTTAAAATAAATATATATATATATAAAAATTTTATATATATTTATAATTCTTTAAAATATTTGAAGAATTTTCATAACATTATATTATACTGTAAGTTAATGTAAATTACATGATGAAATTGATTATATGGATTATCGAAGAATTTAAATGCAAATGTATAATTTTTGAAAAATTACACTTAAGCCATTAAATTTATTCTTAATTATATTTAGTTAATAATTAAGTGAATTTATTGTATTTAAGTACAAGGCCTAAAATGATGAAAATGGCAATTAATTTTATTAAAAAGACAGGGCAATTTTGAAAAGATATAGATATGCTTAAGTATAAATATGGGCTTACTTTATCAAATTTAAAAAGGAAAAATTGCCATAAACTTTAGTTTTCTCTCCCATATTTGGCCTTTCTCTCTCTTACTTTGATTGATGTAAATTATAGAATCTTTACATTATTGAAGATATTTCTTCATCACTCAAGCATTTATATGTGAAATAAACTCATCCTTTGATGAAATTTTATATATATATGATATATGTCATTATGGCACACCATGTGTTTGTTAAAATACTTGAATGGTTCAACTTTGTTGTTTGATGCATATTATTCCATAAATCATTCCTTTAAATGGTATCAAAGCTTGGATTGAATGGTATATATGGTTGATTTGCTTCAAAATCGAAGAGTGTATATGAAAACATTTTGCCACCATGGGGTTTGTTGATTGAAAATTATTTTCAATTGATTTTTATGTGTTTGGATATTTCATGGTGATGAAATAAGCCTATCTATATGTTGTTTTTACTTGAAAAATCAAAAGGAATGCAAAGAAGGGGTATTCAACTATATGGGAGATTTGTATGAAAAATTATTTTTCATGAAATCCTTATGTGTTTTTCATGAAATTACTAAAGGATCATTATTTAACTTCATGTTACTACTCATACTGGTTTTAATGTGTTTCTTATTATGTAGCCCAAAACATTTTACAAAATTTTTGGTATATTTAAATTGAGATATAAATATTTTATCTCTAACTTATTTGATCTGAAGACTTAAGAAAAATATCAATTCTCATACCATACTTATCTCAAACTCATGTTTTATCATCTCAGTAAAATCAAGGCCATTGACTTAATAAGTTAACCAAATACAATATTATCAACATAGATTGAATCACAATAATATGTCCACCTATTCACCTAATAAATAAAGTTTGATCTACCCTTCCACATATAAATCCATTATTCATAAGATATGCGATCAATCTCTCATACTATGCCTTAGTTGCTTACTTTAAACCATATAAACTTTTTTTAAACCAATAAACATAATCAGGGTATTATAAGTCATTAAAACCCTTAGGTTGTTCTACATAGGAAACTTTTTGAAAATTTCCATTAAGAAAGGCACTTTTGACATCCATTTGATCTAATTTAAAGTTCATACTACAAGTTATAACCAACAAAATTATAGCAAAATATGCAAAGTTCTTATTCCTTATTATTACACTATTTTTATCAATTTTGTTTTTAAAAATCTACTTTGTACTTATGATATTAATATAATTAGACCTATACATAAATTTAGAGAAGGTCCCTACTCAATAAGTCTTACCATTTTGCTTTTTAACCCACAATTAAGAAAAGTTTTCTTTAATTTGGTTTGTCACTTATTAGAAGGTGCAAACTCTAACTAACAATACTTAAGAACACAAAAATAGTCTAAGATCTATTTGAAATGGAAGCTTTATTTGAATTAGTAATGGTAAAACTCAAATCTAACTTACTACTAGATATTTGACCTATATCTCGTCTAACTTCTTAATTCTAGATAACAATTTTAAGTATTGTGATTTAGCATCAATCAACTCAACTTAAAGAGTTTTCACTTAATTTTCAAGATCTAGCATCTATCCTTTTAAACTCTTTACACACTCCTCTTTCTCTAACTCAACATTATTAAGCTTTCTTAGAATTGACTTGTTTACCTTCTTAAATTTTACACTCTTCTTGTAAAACTTATCAAAGGCATCACAAACGTCTTCCTCATTTTCATATTCACTATTAGATGTGTTTAAAGACTCATCTGTAAAGGACTCATCACTATTCTCTTTACTAAACTCATCATCACTTAAGGAGGCCTTTATATCTTTCTTTCATTTTAGAAAATTTGGATACTTAATTCTAATATGACTAAAACCTTTATATTTATAATATTGAAGAGGTTGAGACAATTTCTTTTCTTTACTAGAACCTTTAAATAAGTTTTTTTTCTTAAAAAAATCTTAATGATTAATACTTGAATTTCTTTTAAAACGAAAAAAATTTCCAAATTTTGTAACAAATAAGGCCATCTCTTCATTGTCAGTTGACTCCTTATCTCTATTTACCTCAATTTTTGACTTAATAATCTTAAGTGTTATGGACTTAGATCTCTTAAGAAGAGAAAGACTAAACTCGTATGTCTGAAGTGGTCTAACTAATTATTCTATTCTGATTGAATCTAAGTATTTGTCTTTTTTCTTTTATGGTAGTGACCTTCAATCTAAATCACTTAGATAAACTTTTAAGAACTTTCCTAACAACTTGAGTTTTCAAAATTCTCTCATTTAAATTAAAATTAGAGTTCATTATATCTTTTAATTTGATATGGAACTCATCAAAAATTTCATCATCATTCATTCTAATCTTTTCAAACCTAAAAGTGAAAATTTGAAGTTTCGAATTCTTGATAATCTTAGTTCCCTCATGAGCAGTTTGAAGAATATCTCAAGTATTTTTAGCAATATCATACATATATATTATTTTGAATTCTTCTAGTGAAACAGACATGAAAATTATATTTATAGCCTTATTATTCAAGTTTGACTCAATAAGTTCATCCTTAATTCATTAGCTAAAGTTCTTAAAATTACAAACACCATCAACCATAACCACAAAGGGATTCCAAGCTTTCACACAAAACATCCATACACATTCGTTAATTGAGTTAAGAAAAGCTATCATCCTAACTTTTTAATAAAGATAGTTATTCCTATCAAAATATGGTGGAACATACAAACCTTGAGACTTATTCTTTATCTAGGTTAAATTTTAAGATTAAAAACCAATGTTAAGCTTTGATACAAATTAAAATTATCTAAATTTAAACCCTAGAACACCTAGAAGGAGGGCAAAAGATATTTTACATAGAAATTAAAAATTAATTTAAAAAATTCAAAAATATCAAAATTTGTTATGCCCTAGATAAATCAAAACTGAATATATCTCTAGCTATTTAATTAAGTCTACTATAAATAAATTTCAATAATGTATTCAATCAAGATAATCAATAAAACACTTAAATAAATTTGAACACAAGAATTTGTTAATGAAAGAAAACCTTATAAAGAATTTTTCACATGATAAAAACTTTATAGGTTATTTAAGAACCATCTAAAAATTCACTAAAAGAATAAAACTTGCAACTAATAATTCTTCTTACAAAAACTCTTGTAATTCCAATAATTAAAATTTTGATTATTTTCTATTTCTATGAATTTATGAATAATACGTTCAAAGACTAAAACTCCAGTTACTAACACCTTGTAAAACTCTAAAGACTTACAGTTTGGTTTTAGAGAGAAAAAACTTAGTGATTATAGCTTTCAAGGATATTCAATCATATATTATAATAAATAAGAAAATATTTATGATTTTAGAAAGTAAATTAAGTTAGGAAAGGTAAAGAACTCAAAAAATGATCTTTGCTCAAAGAATAAATGAAAACACAAAAATAGTCATCTTAAACCTTAAAATAGCAACTTAGGGGTTTACATTTTTCACAAGGATGCTCGAGTAAAATTCAAACGGTCTACCTAAGTAAATTAACCACTCAAGCGGGAGTCAAACAGAGTTCAAGCACCAAGTCTTTGGAAGGAGGCTGCCTAAGCCCCAATCGAGCACCAAATCTCTGAAAGGTGCCACTTAGCAATGGTCGACCATAAATCATATGCAAGTTTAGCAATTGAGTGGCCTCAAGCACCAATCAAGGGTAGGTTAAACGCCAGCCCTCTGACTTTAATTCTTCAAGTCCTACTTGAACACGTATTAAGTATTGATCAAGCATTCAACCTTTGAAACTTATCAAATGACTTTTCCACTATCTCATCAAACTTCAACCATCATACAACTCTAAAAAACACTTAAACACTAAAATTTATTCACAAATGGCTAACCTAAATATCATAACAAAGAGTTCAATAGTTACTTATAAGCAATTAAGTATATGACAAATACATGGATAGACAAGATCATGCATTTCGGAAACTTCACAACAAAAAGGTATAATTTTATTTTCATGTATCATTTTATGACATGTTAATTTAAATCTTATGTATATTAATAAGTTTGATTTAATAAATTTTAAATTTTTAAAAAATTTTAAGCCAAATTCACTTTCAAGGCTTAAACCATAAATTCATTCCAGTCTAGGTAATTTTAAGACATCCTAGATGAAAATTCATTCTTTGTTCCAATTGCAACATACATATATTATAGGATCATTTGAGAAGAGTTTGCCAAGTGGCACAACACCAATTCAAGCTTACTAAATTTAAAGAGATTCAAGGTTTATCCCTATAGTTGCATTACATATAGTTTTTAGCAAGTCAAAGGGTGCTAATCCTATAGGTGTTGATGCTTTCACATGTGGGTGTATCATTGTCGCACACATAGTGTACCATATGCTCATGAGATCGTACAATTTGAAAGAGAAAGTCAGCCTATACCACTTAGAAAGCATTGATTTACATTGGAAAAAACTTGATTTGGTTTCTATTTCTAAGAAGTAAAAGGCAAAGTTACTAACCAACATTTGACTTGATCGCTAAATGCTTTTCATGAGACAGATGATGATCCAAGGTATAAATTCTCAAAAAGCTAATAGAAATAGCTAATCTAGAATCTAAATCTCTAATAAAGCCATGATCTACAAAAGTTAAAGTTAATACATCTATCCATTGTGATTCCTTCACTTTTAACTTAGTATTGTTCACACAAAAGTTCACCTAATTCTAGTATTGCTACCAAGGAAACAAACGATGTTTATAACAATCTTTTTTATTAAATCATTTGGTATATTAAATCATTTCATTGTAGAATGTTTACTTTTTTGTTTGGAAAAACTAATTTATTATAGTAAGTTTCCTTGGACATTCTTTAACTAGTGAGTCTAATGACATATAAATTTAAGAATTTACAATAGACCAAATATAAGGATTTTAATTTTATCCTTTACATTCAATAATTTTAATTTAAATATTCTTTTTTTGACTAGTGGCAAACATCACTTTGCAATACAAATTGTTAGGTTCATGTTCTATATTAATACATTGTGTGTCAAAATGGTTGAATTTGATTAATTGTTATTAATAAATAATATCATGTGAATAGTGATTGATGAATACTTTATGTGAATAGTGGTAAATAGTATCAAATGTCAGGAGTTGTGGGACCTAACCTCCAATCAATCGGTACTCAAGCTATGAACAATACTCATAAACAATAATAAATAATAACTTAGTTCCTAACCTATGCTCAAGCGATCATGTTATTTGGGAAGTTTGCCTGACTTGCACTCAAGTACCCCTACAAAATTATAAGCACCTCAAACTGTGTTTTAGGGTTTTTAACAACTATTTTTAAAGTGCAGGGATTTTTGAGCTTTTTGAATAGAGATATTTTTTTCTGAATTTATTGAGAGTATTTTTTATTATTCTTTTATAAGAAAACAAAAATCACATTTTTATAGATGAGATTTATTTAGGTATTTTATCTTAAAAAATTTCAACTCTTTCTTTAAAATTCACTGAGAAGTCTTTAGAATTTTGTAAAATGTTAATGGCTAAAGGTTTTAATGTTGTGAACATATCGTTCAAATATTCTATAAAGAAAAAAAGATGTCAAAGTTTTAAAGACGAAATAACTCGAAGTGAGTCACTCAAGAGAGTTTATTAGGAATAAATTATAAGAGTTCTTATAAAAAAAATACCATTTCTTAATTTTTTTTTTATTATAAAATATTTTGATGACTCTTGTTATCAGTCTAGTGGGTGTTTTTCTTTAAAGAAATTCCTTTTAAAGTTTTTTCTCAATAACAAATTATTGTGTCTGTTTCATTTTATTACTTTATTGACTATTAATTAAATTTTTTATTGCGTTTTGTTTGTATTAAGGTTTAGTTAACTAATTAAAAATTTATTATTTTTTATTCATCTAGAGCATAGCAAATATTAACTTATTTTGATTTGTTTGTTTTAAATTTTATTTTTTTTGCATAAAACATAATTCACTCCCATCCCACCTCATCCCACTACTCCCCCTTGCTCTAACTATTTTAGTGTTTAAACATAGGTTTTTTAATTGGTATCAAAGTCTAAACTTTATAAATTCAAAACAATATCTCTTACACAGTAAAAATTTTCATTCTAACTACATCACTATGGTTCAATGAATATTTTTGTGGGTATATAAAATAAAACTAGAGTACTTAAAGAAAAAAATTTTAATTTCAGATTATTTAGGTATTTATAAGAATTTATATAGTAAATATTAAAATTTTAAATTTTCTTCAATAGGTATGCAGAATAAAAGGATAATAAGAGTACATTTTAGTCTGTAATTAAATAGAGCCACCCACGTAATATATATTAGGTCAGGGGATGAAAGTGACTATGACTAAAATACTTTGCACTAAAGTGATGATTAATAAGATATTTTTACCTAATAGTAAAACATTTAACTTAAGTGATTTTCTAAAACATTCAGAAATAAAGTGAAATGGCCACTGCTGTTTATTGTTGTTGCTTTCCGCACCAAGCAAAAGGACAAAGTGTCCCTCAGCAGCCGTCCTACAGTGTAATCCACCCCATTTACAGCACGGAAATTTTTCTGAACCTTACCCTATCTCTGGTCAATCAACATAATTAAATTTTTCAAAAAAATAAAGTTTTCAGAAGAATTACAAAGAGCAACATATGCCACTTTATGGCTTGGAGAACTTTCTGTACATAAATATTTTATACCATAAAGAAATCAAGTAATTCCACTTGTCATGTATAGATTTCAATCGAACTACTTGCATGCAAAAAAGAAGAGATCCAGGTGGTAAAATCTTTGTATATATGATTCTGAGTGGACTGTTGCCTATAAGTACATATATTCATTTGTAAATAATTTGGTAAATTATTTTGTTTGGTAATTATATGTATGTATATGGTGTTAAAAAAAAAAAAGATTATGATAAGATTGTAATTAGGTGTTGATATATGAGCCAGTATGTCAACTCATGATCTATTTTCCTGGGAACCCAACTTGCGGACATGAACTATGTGACCGAGACTGTCGAAACTTGCAAAATAGAACACTAATCAGGAGTTCCAACTTACTGTCTGAACCTGCACAATAGAACAATGATTAAGGGTGCCAGCTCTGCGGGCGAAAATCCTTCAATGCTTAAGTCAAAAAAGAAGGTTTATGATAGTCTTTTAACTTTGCAACCTTTTATAGGTTCATGGATCATGTTAGTTATAATAGTTTTCCTTTCTTATATTTTGATAGGATTTGCCTTATTTTAATTTTCTTTAATATTATTCGGAGTCTTACAAATAAGAGTTTTACTAGGATGCATATAGTGAAAAGGTCCCCATAAATCTTGGTCTTTTTTATTAATCAGACCTGAGAACTCAGATTTTGCCTTGGCTCCTATTTTCTTTGCCTGGACCTATTATGAGGAGATCCTAATGACAGACGGGTTACACGTGGAACGTTGTGATGATTTAGTCCTCAGAAAAATTCTATGGACTAACATTAGGTTGTTTTCAAATAAAAAAAGGAATTTCGGGTGGGAATATTTAACTACATTATTGACTATTAAATCACTTAATAAATAATAAATTATATCCTCAAAAAAAAGTAAAAAAATAAATAAATTTGTACAAATGGAAGGAACATCTCCCACTTACGCCTAGGGAAATTTTCTATCTATAAATCTATTTATTATACAACATATGTTTTTAGCTGCTATCCTTTTTCTTTTAAGTTGAAAATACAAAAAATTAAATTACTTAGTAAATACTCAATTTCATTTAAGAATTAATATGAATCACTTGTCCACTCATGCTTTTCACAGGAACTATAAAATAAATTGACATTCACATTACATCATGGAGAACTTTTGTAAACCAAGCTACGATTAGACTATACTTCAATATGCTTTATATATGATTTTGCAGAACTTACTTTCCTAATAGCTAGATTGATATCAACTCTATCATAAACAATTCAATTTGATATTTTTAATTAATTTGCAGAGATTATTCTGAGGATATGCTTACAAATGTTATCTGTAATTCCGAACCACAAGAAATGGTTTATATATTGAACATGCTTGGATTGAAATCGGACTACTTGCCTGCTGATAAGGAAAATCTATTTATCTACAATTTTAAGTGGAATAATACCTGTAAGTAAGCCTTTCTCACTTTAAATTATGTTAAAGAAGAATCAAGATTATGTTAAGAATGTGGTTAAAAATTTCTTAAATATAAAAGGGAGGGAAGAAGCAAAAAGTTTCCTCCAATTATACTTATAACTACTCGAGCAACCATAAAATATTATATACACTAAATGGGCCATCTGGATTTGGAGGGACAACACTTCAGTGGAGGATCCGTATAAAATTTATAAAATTAATATGGACAAAAATCTAGGACTATAATAATCAAGACTTTAATAATCAATGACCAAGCACTCTTTGTTGGAGTTGATAGAATATAATAAACTAGCTTCTCAATTAACAATCCCACATTTGGATTTGCATTTTTTAGAGATCAGGTCTTAGCATAAAGCTTACATAAAAAAAAACCTCTAAAATATTTTCAATTAGACAGATATAATTAGAAAGATCGATCAAATTATTAAGAAACAAATTTAATTCTCTTAACTTTTCCTATATATAATACCCTTAGGTTTTCCAAATCCAGGGATCAAGTTCAAACTAAAGTCTGTAAACTTATTCCAAACATGTCGTCAACAAGCCCTTCCTCACCCACGAAATTCACCCAAGTTTTTATGGGATCATTTCATTCGAGAAAATTAATGATCAACAATTCTCTTAACCAAAAACCAGATACACCTGCTCCTGCTCCTTGCACTGTCGAGACCAACATGGACTCAAATGTTGTGATAGTCCTTTCATTCCTCGTATGCGCCGTGATTTGCTCAATCGGGTTAAATTTTCTCATCAGATCCGTGTTGAATAGTTGCTCATCAAGATTAGTATAGTCAGAATCTAGAGCCAACACCCCTACACCGACAGGAATCAGTAAGATGGTACTGAAGACATTTCCTGTGGTGCATTACTCAGCTGAGTTGAAGCTTCCAGACTTGGATACAGAATGTGTTATATGCCTTTTAGAGTTTGTAGCTGGTGAGCGTGTGCGGCTCCTGCCCAAATGCAACCATGGATTTCACGATCGTTGCATCGATAAGTGGCTTAGATCACATTCGTCCTGCCCAAAATGTACACATTGCCTGATTGAAACTTGCGGGAAAATTGTGGGTGGTAACCAGCAAGCTAGCTCGTCATCAGGAACTTCTGTGCCATTGCCAGAAATTATTTTCAGTATCAGGCCACTAGAATCCGAAGGAATTATACGCAATTGTGGGGAGCTCAATATTCAGAAGCTCAATATGATCAGCAGTAGCACTTTAGTAAGAAGTGAATAGATCCGTACAAAGGAGATTACATTAACATTATTTATGTCTACAAAATTGAATGTCAGGACTGCTTATAACCATCTAGAGATATTCTGAATTCTAAACATTCTTTGCATTCTAATAAAATATGAGTTTCTTTAAAATATTAGTTTCAGTCTGCAGAACTCTCTTTCTTTTTACTGGCAATCAAACAATATAGATGATTCATTCCGTTTGGTTTAATTTAATCTTTTAACAAATGAAAATATTTGCAGCAATTAATTGAAGCAAAGGGAAATAAATTAAGAGAGAGGAAGAGAAAAGGCAACCGAATATGATTTTGGATTGATAGTAATGTTAGCAAATTTTTTGTCGGGGCAATAAATGGGGGAATATGCCCAACACCTCCTCATTTTTAACCTAATATTTTAATACCTCAGTAACTATTTAGAAATATCCAATTACCACCTTCACATTATCTCTCGTTAATGTAAAAGGTAACTTTTTGGGACATTTTTGTATTTTGACTCGATTATTTGTAAATCTAGTAAGAGAATATGTTCAAGATCCTCCTCCTCATTTTTAGCCAAATACCCCATAAACCCCCTATTTTTTCAAGGATGCTGAGTACCTCCGGCATTGTTTGACATAAGCATAGGAGAAAAGAATCTATTTTATGACATTATATCTTAAAATTAAAAAAATTTAAAAAAAACGTTATAAATTTACTAGTCCACGTTGTTACGATTTACTAATATTACAAACAATGTCGAACATGAACCAGTAGTTGAGTGTTCTTAAAAAATTAGGAGGGGTCTTGGGCATATTTCTTACTAGACTTACAAGTAAACAAAGTCAGAGCACAAAACTACCCTGAAAAGTTAACTTTCAACATTATCAAAAATATTTGAGTATTTCTGAAAAATTAGGCAGTCTTGGCCTATTGAGCAAAAAATCAGGGATGTCGTGTATAGTTTCCAATAGATATTAAGTAATTTGATCTTGCCAACAATAATTTATGGTCATATTATTGTTCTTGATCTGAATGACTAGCAAATCAATTACAATTTTTTTTAATTAGATTTCTTGATAGTCTAATTTATTTTGTTTATTTCAAAAGTATTTTCTATTTACCCATATGAATTATTGGGGCAGCAAACAAATGTAAAATACTCAGACGAATGAAAAAATTAACACACTGTATTAATGGCAAGCATTGATAAACTTAATTCAGATTCAGTTGTAAAACCAAATAAAAATTTTTGGCTCCAAATAGAGAAATCTAATTTAAAATTGGGTCAAATGAATAGAGACAAAATCCTCTCTAATTTTTTGTATTCTTAATTTTTAAAGATTTAGTGATGTATTAGCATAAAAAATAATAAATATTTTAAATTTTATTTTAACTAATTTTTTATTTTTTTAATTTTTTAACAAATGAAAATTAATTAAGGATACACAAAATTAAGAGAGTACCACAATTCAATAAATAAATAAATTTGGTAGTTAAAATT
This sequence comes from Khaya senegalensis, assembly GCA_032402905.1. Taxonomy (NCBI): domain Eukaryota; kingdom Viridiplantae; phylum Streptophyta; class Magnoliopsida; order Sapindales; family Meliaceae; genus Khaya; species Khaya senegalensis. The sequence goes on from CP135536.1 coordinate 7,134,988, forward strand.
TGAAAGATTCTACTCAATCACTTAAATTTTTTATAAAACATTAAGTATATAAATAAACTTAAAGCCTTAATTATCGAAACTTAAAGAGTCAATATAAAATTTTCTAAATTAATTATTAAAATATTTTTTAAAATTAATTAATTTGGGAAATAACAACCATATTCTGGCGATGTGCAATAACTTTTGTTTGTTTTTATTTATATTTATAGTGCTATATCCACAATACATAGGGATAATCTCTCCCTTACAAAATCAACCACTTCAGTGTGAGCCAACCCATAAGATATGGACCCAAACCATGATAATTATAGAACAATACGTACATTTAAATTCCAACGTTAGCCTTTTTGGTCAATAACACTATCAAATTATAATAAATAATTAAAAAAATATATAAACTGAACTTCTAAGAATAAAAGAAAACCTCTCCCACTTTATGGCTTGGGAAACTTTTTCCTACATAAAATAAACCACATTATTATATAGATCACTCTTACCCCACTATTCATATTAAGCAACATTTTGTACATAAAATCATTTGTTATGAATATGATTTTGAGCCAATAACTGGTTGTTTATCCAGAGATATACATTGAGATCAATTTTTCAATCTTCAGTTACAAATTTCAGATTTTATGTTTGCAGAGATTTTGCTAAGGATCTTAGTATGAAAATGTTTCATTTAATTTGACGGGCCACAAGAAAAGGATAATTGATAGATTGAAGTCAGACTACTTGCATGGCAAACCTCATAGAAATAATTATTTCTAATTTTCTGCTTTCCCTCGTTTCCTTTTCAACTGCTTAAAATCTCGATAAAATATTGGTCACTGTTTAGGTTATTACACAATAGAGATGGTAGAATTCAGTGCTAAGCTAAAATCTTTATTATTCAATTTATGTAATCTCATTCGCTCAGATTCTGTTTCAGCACAGCATTCATACTTTTTTTTTTGGATTAATTGATCAACAAAATAAATGATTGCAGTAATTAATTGAAGAAAAATGAAATCTATTAATTGAGAGAGAAAAAGACAGATGGCGTTAAGGAAATAAATTTGCATTGATCCTCGAATGACTAAATTAAAAAAGATGCCATATAATAGAATGCTTTTAGAAATTTAATTTTTTTTCAATAGATGTGAAACTTGATTTTTGAACTGAAAGTAAATCTAATTCAAAATTAGGTCAACTGAATAAATTGAATCACTTAAACAATCAAAAAATCTTAACGTAAACCTTGAATGAAACTTGAAGGGTGGAGACAAGGAATTTCTCTAAATTTATTTTTAAGGTAGGGATTTTCTGTTAATTAACTGAGTTGGAAAATAACAACCATATGTATTATTGTTACAAGCATCAACCTTTTTTTTTTATCCACCAAACAAAAGGATAATGTCTTCCTCAGTACAAGACCATCCAACCCATAAAATATGGATCCATAGAATGATAGTTATTTAAAAAAACCCAAAAAAAAAAAAATCCAATCATCGCCGCTCTCTGCTCAATCAACACTCTGAAGTTATATTTTAAAAAAATGGCTCTCCCACACTATGGCTTAGGAAACTCTCTCAACACAAAAGAATCTACATTGACTATTATAAGGGTAGAAGCAATCCCACTTGTAATATTGGACAACTTTTTGTCTTAAAAGCTGGGTACTGTGATTTGTTGTATATTTGATTTTTTGCCAATAACTGCTTGCTGTGGCCAGACATACATATATTGAGATCAGCTTTTGAACCTTTTTATTAACTTTATGACGCAAGAACCATGCATAATTTGCAATAATTTGGAGAGCCACAAGAAAAGGCTTGCTAATAGATTGCAATCAGACTACTTGTTTGTAACTACAATTCTGAGTGGCTGCTAGCTGTAAATATACCCTTTTCATTTGTAACCTACTTGTTTTAAATTGCTTTGAACAGAAATTATATATTCTATAGATGACTGATACTTTCAATGCAAGGGCGGAGGCTAAAGTGAACCAAATACATATTTGCACGTTCTAATAGTTGAAGAAATATTCAAAATGAACCTTAAAAAATTTTCTTATATCCCCATTAATATTCATAATTGTGTTTTTTTGAAGTAATATATCATTTCCTCTTTCCCGTTCATTTCTTAAAACTTCAACAATTTGTTCTTAAAAATAAATAATTTATTTTAAATTTTCATTTCATTAATTAAATTGTTAAAAAACTTTTTATTACCAATTTTATTTTATTTCACACACACACACACACACACACACACACATACATATATATATCATCAATATTTTAGTAAAAGAATATTTTAATTTATTCCGGTTTACAATTAATTTCTGGCTATCCCACTGTTTGACTGCATTCTAGACATTTTTCTGATGTAAAATTTTTCCATCTTTCTAATAATGTGCATATGAAAATCATTAATCATGTTTTGATGATAAGTATACATATGCAAATGATTAGCAATTCTATGGTAACGTGACGAGCACTTTTTCTACAAATGAAAAGTGAAGGGGAGTGTGGGCAGAAGGGAGTGTAGGGGGAAAGGGGTGAAAGTGGCCAGTGGGGAGAAGAAAGTAGATACCTTGTGAAAAATAGTCTTTCAAAAATTAATACTATTCATGTGCGGTCAATGAGAGGCAAGAGCTAGATTAGTAGCGATGCTGAATTTTTTTAAATTTTTTGGGGCCTAATGAGTTCTTGATTTGGGAGTTGTATAGAGTATAATATTAAATTAATACTAAATTAATTTTGAATTAAAATTTAAAAATTTTAGCTTCCGCTTATATCATTCGTTTCTAGAGCCACCCCGACTTTGATGGCCCCGTATGACTCAACCATAAATTGAAATAGCCCAATGGATCAATAAAAAAGAAAATCTATTGTGGGCCAAAAATCTAAGGCTAGGATTAAACAACTATCATTCATTTCTCTGTGTTAGTTGAAAGTAATAGAGCACCGAGCTTCTCAAATGCCCCACACTTGGACTCATCTTCTGCGGGAGTGATAGCAAAAAGCATACATGTCATTAGGAAATCGTTGAAATTATTGAAAGCAAATTTAACCCTTTAATTTTCCTATATCTATAATCACATAGTGTTTACCATCTCCAAGAATTAAGTTCAATCTAAAGTCTCTGAAATTTCTGTAAACATGTCCTCAACAAGCTCAGCTTTCTCATCCAATCAACTCTTCCCAGATTTTCCAGGAAAATATCACTCAAGAAAACCACTCATCCACAATTTGAACCGACAAACAATCATGACCACTCCTCCTCATCCTGCGGCAAGCAGCAGCTTACACAAAAATGTTCTAATGGTCCTCTCAGTTCTCATATGCTCCGTAATTTTCACTGTTGTGTTAAATTCTCTACTCAGGCACGCATCACATTGCTTAAGATCAGTATCCTCAGAACCTAGTACGAACTCCTCTGCACGCCGTTCAATCAAAAAAGGAATCAAGGAAAAAGTTCTCAAGACTTTCCCGGTGCTAAAGTACTCAGCAAAGTTGATGCTTCCGGGCTTGGATGCAGAATGTGTGTTATGCCTACAGATTTCACAGCTGATGAGCTTGTGCAGCTTTTCCCCAAATGCGACCATGGATTTCAAGTTCATTGCATTGATAAGCGGCTGACATCAAATTCTTCGTGCCCGAGGTGCAGGAAATACGTTGTTGAAACTTGCGAGAAATCGTGGCGTGCAGCAAGCAGGCTAGGTCATCGTCAGAACATTCTATGCCAGTGCACGAAACTGTTGTCAGTATAGGGCCACTGGAACCTGAAGGAATCGTACGCAATTCTGGGGGACAGTGCTAAGTTTGTTCAGTTTTGTTTACAAGATTGCCATCACCTTCACCTCAATAAGAGTGAAAGTTATTGAATTTGAAAATTTAAAAAAAAAAAAAAGATGGCAATAAAAAAACACATGTACTGCTCATGCATACTGTATGTTTAGAATAAAGTTGAGAAAAAGAAGATATAATTAGTTTGATTTACTCATTTGATGTTTTAAATTTGAATTATTAACATTAATAAATTTTTAAAAAAATATTGAGTCAATCTTTACACACATATATTAGATTCAAAATATATATTTCTCTTATTGTGGTGTGAAATTCTAAAACTCTCAATATTGATTAGTTATGTATTTTAATTGAATAAAAATTTAAAAATTATGATGATATGAAACATTTCACCTCTGCAAGTTCAAATTTGGTTTATTTAATTTTTGTTTGATATTCGGACTCACTTGGTTAAACTTTCAAATTTGAGCCATATTATAATTTTGTATTCTTTTGTGTGGTTGTTTTATTTGAAATTAAAAATTTTGTGCATAAATCATAAATTCTGAAAATTTTTCATATATGAACTAGTTTGCATTGTTTAAAAAAATTTTGGCCTAACAACAATTTTGGATTTTTTTTTTTTCCATGTGTATTGTCATGCAAGGTTGGTAAAGTTTTGTTTGATTCTTAGTAGAAATATCACAAATGCATGCAGGTTCAATTGATATTTATTAGATTTCAGTTGACTTTAAAAGTTTTTAATTACCTAACTCTACTTTTTCCTCTTTACTAAAAAATCAATGGTGGAACTCAAATCGTATGTTGTCAGTCTTCTTCAAAATCACTAATCTGCACTATCTTAGAGAGAGCGACAATGTACTCCTACTTCTTCTACATCTCTAAGAGCTCTTATTACTTCAATTCTAATGCTTCAGCTTTTGTGATTTTTATTCTTGAACTTGTAGTAACATGACAGCCCTTAACTGATGACATTTCAATACTTGCTCTATTACCATCTGATGCTTTTTTTATAAGTTTTGTACATATTGTGACTGAATTTGACATTTTGAATTTAAGTTTTCACAGCCTCATGATTATGTTTCAGTTTCTATTCCAACTCTTGTTCCAGCTCTAATTTCAATAATATATCCTAAATATCTATCTGCCTGATTCTCTTATTGCAAAAATTGCAACTCCAACATACAACACTTTAGTTTAGAATCCTAGCCTCAAGTTCCTATTGACTCACAACCTCAATCCTCTAACAGACATAAAGTTGTTCCCCCTGCACTATTGTGATGGTCTTCTTGTTGTCATTAGTTATTTTACTTCTTTACACAGTGGGTAAACTGAGTTTTATTTGAATACTTTTGCTTGCATTTTTGTTATTTGAACTTGTGGTATGTTAAATCTCCAAACATTGGTTAGGTTTGCCAAATGACTTGTTGGATAAAGTGGATGATTGCTCTTACATTTGTCTTTAGTTATATCTCTATTTATGACAAGCATATTAGTCATTTGGTGGATGTTTGCTATGTTTTGTTTGCATTCTTGGGCATTTTCTTTCTTTGGCACTTTATGGTAAAAATGGAGAGTAAAATTAGTGAGTGGTAAGTGCATATTCAAGGGGAGTAAAAATTTTTATTACATGTATAGTACATTAAGAAAGAGTAGCCATTTTTTTATGCTTCATGTTTCAATACTTCTTGTTATTAATTTTTGAGCAAAGTAGTTGTTTTGAGTTGTATCCTTTTAATACATGATTATGAAATTGTTTTACCAAAAAGGGAGATTGTCAAGGTTGGTTTGCAATATTGGTATCTTTTAAAAAATTATTTTTGTCAATAGTTTTATTATAACATGCTATATTAGTTACTATTGATTAAATGCAATACTATTTATCTATTTTTTTAAGATTTTTACAATGAGGCAATTTTTAGGTTTTGTAAGTATATTAGAATGTTGATATTTATATTTAACTTAGAAACTTATTATGGGATGTATTTCACAAATAAAAAGAAAGAAGAAGAATTGAGAAAATAGAATTTTTTTAGGAAAGATTTTTCTTATTAAAAAGTTACATTCTTTTTGTTTTAGAAACTAAAATCACAAATAATTATGGCTAAGTTTTTGTTGTGTGTGTGTGTGTGTGTGTGTGTGTGTGTGTGTTATAAGTTAAGTAGAAAGAATTTTGACACGTCAAGGTGAGGGAATTTCGTTGAACAAGTCTACTTAAAAATATACAAAACTATAATGATAAATATAAGAGAGAATTTTTATTTTATTTAAATTCATTAATACTTATAATCCTTGATTTTTTTAATAAATTATTATTCTCTAGACTTAATCTCATGAATGTAGAATTGAAAAATTCAAACCACATTACAAATTAATTGTTTTCTCTGTTTAATTTATATTGTATTTAGTTAACTTAATTAATTAATCAAAGTCAATTAAAGTTGGTAAAAATTAATTAAAATAAATCAATTAATAGAATTTTAAATATAATAGTTAAGGGTGGTTTTTCTGTGTAATGTGGACACAACCATCAGTATGGTTAAAGTGTTTAGTGTCACATGAGACTTTTCTTTTCTTGGGGGGTTCCTATGCTTGAGCTAATTTCTTTAGCCTAGGGGTCTTTCACTTAGCCACCAAGGTCATGGGTAATTACCACCATCATGGGTAACTGCCATGATCGTGGGCAGTTACATGGTGGTAATTGGCATTATGCCACAAACCATCAATGAATTTTGTCATGTGGTCTGGTTGAATTTATAACTTTGACCAAGCAAAAATATCTATGGGCCATACCAACTTTGGTGAAGGCTACCTATAGCTTAAATAAAATCCAACATCGGTTTTTTTTATGTAAAATTGTGTACATGTAAAAGTTAAATCAAATTTAAATTAACTTTTATTTAATATAATATAAATACGATATAATAAGTTGAATTAATATTTCTATGTACATGTAATTAAAACAAATTGTAAAAATGGGCCATTGGGGCTACAAGTGCTTTGGCTTAACCATAGAAGTTTATTAACTCAAACCCAAGCATTCCTTTTGAAATCTATCTATTATATCTCTTTTCTTCCACCTCACCAATTGAAGATTCTAGTTCTATACACTTACAATTCTTAGCGCATTTGACTCAAAGAATAATTCACACAAATCACTCCTTCATTGCTTGTAAAACATCAAAAGGATAATTCCGTCGTTTGCTATTTTGTCTTGTTGTTTATAGCTTAGTGACCAAGTTTTGCATCTGTATATATTCAATGTTTTATATTTTTCTTTTAGCAAGGATTGGGTTGTAATAGAAATCCCAGAAAAGTGCTTATGAAAATAAATCTTCTTATTCAGACTTGATTTGCTTTCCATTTTGATTTTTTTAACTTGGTATCAAAGCCAAGTTTTGTTGACACACTGTAACTTCTTTTTCTCAACAATTTAGTTTCGGATCTCAAGAAAATATAGCACCTAAAATTTACCAAATCAGTTTGTAAGCAGCTTATCCTTTCCAAGTATTATAAAGCTTAATAAAGCAAATTTTTTTCCTATAGAAGCCTAAGGTGTTACTGTTAATTCGAAGCAATGATATTGAAGATTTTCATGACAGCAACTTGGATCCACCAACTAAATATTGAACTGTCACAAATGAAGATGGAACTACATTTACGACCGTCAAGCCAAAATACAAGATTTAGAAAAAGCTTGATCAACAGCTCATTGGGTGGATTTTATCCACTTTCAATGAATCAATGTTAGCAGTAGTAATACGGTGCACTTCATCCTTCAAGTTGTGGTCATCCCTTGAGAAAAGTTTTGCTATTAAATTAATGTCAAAGATACTTAATTTGAAGAGTATGATTATTATCACTAAGATTAAAGATATGACAATCACAAAATATTTTCAAAAGGTAAAGAGCTCGGTAGAGGCATTGAAGACTATTGGTGACTACATCACAAATAAGGATCTTATCTTATACATCCTTGATGGTCTCAGTAGAGATTATAACTCAATCATAGTAAATGTCTCTTCGAGGCCAGAAACTCCTACAATTAAAGAACTCTATTCAATGCTTTTCAGTCAAGAAAATTGACTCAATGGCTAAAATGGTTCCACAACACCTAGCATGCAACAAGAGATCACTACTAATATAGCACAATCCAACAACAACTTCAAAAAGAATTAGAATCAAAGGAATCAAAATAGACATAGCAATTACAATGAAAGAAGCCAAGCCAGAAATTTTAGTGGAAGAAATACAGGAACAAAACCAATCTGTCATATTTGTTTGAAGGTCAGGCATATTACTTTTGATTGTTAGCACAGGTTCAACAAAGAATACGAACCAAAGTTAGCAAAACAAGATCAAAATCAACATATCTAACCTCACCATATGTGAATGCACTCTTCATGGTACATAGACATTGGAGCTAGTCATCATGTCACCAATTTACTCAAAAATCTCAGCATTAATTAAAACAACCAAGGAGGAGAAATGCTTGTTGTAGGTAATAGCAAAAATCTTTCTATTACTCATGTTGGACATAGTCATTTGACCTCCACACACACAAACTAACCTTTATTATTGAATAAAATCTTACTTACTCCTGAGATCAAAAATAATTTAATTAGTATTTCAAAACTCATTAGTGATAATGATGTTGTGATTGAGTTCTATAAAAACTTTTGCATTGTCAAAGACATAAAGAGGCAAAAAATTCTACTGGAAAGAATTGTTAAGAAAGGAATTTACCAACTACTAAAGTGTGATGTGTCTGAATCTCAATCTCATTGTCTAGCCAATTTAGTCTCTAAGTCAAAGTTTATATCCTCAAAAAATAGATTAGTAGGTAGTAAGAATGATGGTATAAGTTATTTTAAAGATATGAATACAAAAGAAATGCTAGATCTCTGGCATAGAAGATTAGGAAATCCAAATGTAAATGTCTTTAAAAGCATACTTTCATTTTGTAATGATCTAAACTTGAGCAATATAAATTCTTTTGTTCATACGCAATCCTTCTGTTTTGCTTATAGATATGGTAAACGCATCAAGTGCATTATCAAGCTTCTGAAACTAAGGCTAATTTTCCTCTTGAATTGCTTCACACTAATCTTTAGGGTCCTACCCCAGTTGTTTCCTTTAATGAATACAAATACTATATAGCTTTTGTTGATGATTATTCTAGGTTCACTGGATTTTTTTCTTTGACTTTAAAATTATATGTATTGAATATCTTCAAGCAATTCAAAGCTCAAGTTGAGAAATTCTTTGACAATAATTTAAAACCTTGTAATGTGATATGGGAGGTGAATTTAAAAGTTTTAAACCATACCTCATTGACAATGGGATCAAACTTAGATATTCATGTCCATATTCTCACCATCAAAATGGTAAAATAAAAAGGAAATATAAACACATAAGTGAAATAAGTCTTTCTTTTTTGGCTCAAGCTTCAATGCCTCTCAAATTCTAGTGGGAAGCATTTTTACTTCTATTTACTTGATTAACAAGCTTCCTACTTCTATACTAAATCACCTTTCTCCTTATGAACTGCTCATAAATTGAAAGCCTAATATTAAACTTCTTAGAGTATTCACTTATCAATGTTATCTTTATTTAAGACCTTATAACAAGAACAAATTTTAATTTCACACTGCCAAATGTGTCTTTATAGGTTATAACTCATTACATAAAGGTTACATGTGTATGCATCCTTCAAGAAGAATTTACATAGCTAAAAATGTCATATTCAATGAGAAAATTTGTCCTTTTAAGTCTGAACCAAACTCTTCTCTTTTGGTTCACAAATTACAAATGATCTTTCAAGTACTGTGTTGCCATTCTTTTCAATGCATAATTGGTACTCTAAAGTTCATTAAGGCACTTCAGCAGTAGGTGATTCACCTACAGAATGTCCTTCTCCAGTGGATACATCTATCTCACATGTCCAAGAAAATATCTTAAATGACTCTATTGCAACATCTTAACCTTCAGATTTTAAGTTACCACAAAACACCACCACTTAGATTTTCCTACCACACTAAATAGTACCTACAAACACAAGCCATTAAATTGTCAGTCATTCTATGATCATTAAAGCCAAAGCAGGCACTTTTAAACTCAAGTTATACATTGTTGATTTTTTGATTTCTACACAATCTAATATCCCAATTAATGAAGAGATAGCTATGAAAGATCCAAAGTGAAGATATGCCATGCAAAAAGAATATAATGCAGTCATAAAAAATGAAACTTAAAGAATTAGTCCCATTTGAACTTGACATAAAGATAATAGGTTGTAGATAGCTATTTAAAATCAAGAAAAATTATAATGGGAACATTCAAAGATATAAAGGCAAAATTGTGGCAAAATAAAACACTCAAACATCTGGTATAGACTACACAAAGACTTTCAGTCTAGTCATAAAGCCATCTACAGTCAAGGTAAAATTGAGTTTAGCAGTTTATAAAGATTGAAAGTTAAGATAAGTTGATATCAATAATACTTTTTTGAATGGAAAGCTTTCAAAAGTTGTCTTTATAAGTCAACCAGCAGGATTCATTGATGATGCAAGGCCAAACCATGTGTGTAAACTGAAAAAAGCTCTCTATGGTCTCAAACAAACTTAAAGAGTTTGGTACGACAAGTTAAAATCGGGTTTGATAGCTTGAAAGTTCTTTAACTCTAGGTCAAACACTTCACTCTTCTATAAGGTAAACAATTCAAGTATAATTCTTCTATTGATATAAGTTAATGACATAATTATAATTGGAAGTGATCGATGTGAAATCAATGAACTAATGTTGTAGCTCAACAGATCTTTTGCATTGAAAGACTTAAGTGAACTAAATTACTTTCTAGGTTTTGAAATATCTAGAAACTCAGAGTCCTTATTCATGAGTCAGGAGAAATACATCACTAACCTGCTAATTAAAACCAGTATATTGAATTATAAATGGGCTCCTACACCTATAGCCTCTAGGACAAAATTGTCTAAATGTAATGCTAATTTGAAGACAAAACCTTATATAGGTAAGTAATAGGATTCTTACAGTATGCCACCATGTCAAGACCAAAAATATCATATGTTGTCAATACTTTAAGTCAATATTTGAGTGATCCTCTTTATTCCCACTAGAAAGCATGCAAAAGAATACTAAGATATTTTTAAAATACTAGTCATTTATTTTGGTTTAGAATTCAATAAGTCAGATGACATTGATTTGGTTACATTCTCGAATGCTGACTAGGGAAATAATGTTGATGATAGAAAATCTATTTCTGATTATTATATATATTTAAGAGAAAACTTGGTGTCATGGAGTTCTAAAAAGTAACAAGTTAAATCTAGTGTTGAAGCTGAATATAGGGTATTAGCTCATATTGGTGCTAAACTTAGTTGGTTAAAATCTTTACTATTAGAAATCCAAGTTAAATGTAAATCTCTTGCAATCATCTAGTCTAATAGCTTAAGTGTAACAATTTTGGCTACAAATTCGGTATACCATACTAGAACAAAGCATATAGAGATTAAAATTCACTTTATCATAAATAAGGTATTAAGTAAAGAGCTAGTAATTCATTTTATTCATTTAGAAAGCTAAGTTACAGATGTTCTTACTGAGGCTCTCAACACTGAAAAGTTCAACTTCTTCATAAGCAAATTGAAAGTTGAAAAGAGGAAGCTTGGTTTTGAAAGGGAAAATTAAAACAAATTGCAGAGATGAGCCATTAGGCTACAAGTGCTTTGGCCCGACCACAGAAATTTACTAACTCAAGCCCAAGCATTCGTTTTGCAATCTATATATTACATCTCTTTTTTTCCAACTCACTAGTCAAAGATTCTAGTTCATACACCTACAATTCTCAATGCATTTCAATTGAAAAATGATTCACAAATCACCCCTTCATCGCTCGTATAGCATCAAAAGGATAATTTTATTGTTTGCTATTTTGGTTTGCTGTTTGTAGCTTAGTGACCAAGTTTTACCTCTATATATATTCTGTGTTTTATGTTTTTTTTTCAACAAAGATTGGGTTGTAATAGAAATCCCAGAAAGATGCTTATGAAAATAGATCTTCTCATTCAGACTTGATTTGTTTTCCATTTTGATTTTTTTAACTCATGCCAGATAGGTGTAAGTATCATTGGTTGAATAGAATGGACTAACTTCCTTAAATAGAAGACTGACAAAAACGTGGATATTGTCCAAAACTAAAAAGGTCCAGTTCTTGCTTATGAGACAAACAGCCGTCTAAAGCATTCAATATTTCAAGTCTTAAGGTGATCAACTAGCCTAATTCTCTACTTCTAGATTTAGGATTATCTACTTCTGACTTTTAAGACTGAGCAGGAGTGAAAGCGAGATCATTAGTTAACAAGCAAGGTGATTTTAAACCAAGTGTAAGGTGATTTGGATCTTTAAAATGAATGGTCGAAGGTGAATCCTTTAAAAGACAATATGTAGCCCTTATTTTTGAGTAAAATTCAAAGACTACATGCCACAATCCTTGAAAAGATCATCTTTAATTAGTAAGGGAAGAACACCAAATTAGATGAAACCAAAACAGCTTAAATTGAAATTAGGTTTCATTAGAACTAAGATATGGTGATTTTCAACCTAAGCTCAATAATAATACTTGCACATCATGAACACTTCATGAGCATATAAACAATAGCAAAAATTGTCGTTTTATGTTCACAATAATTGAAAGAAATCAAAAACTTTTTTAAACCAACCAAAATTTGCTTGTAAAGGATAGAAGACCCATCACTTCCACCGAACCTACAAAAGTTTCCAAAGATCAAGCGCATTACTTGCCCACCAATCCTATCTTAAAAGCTTTTCTTTCTTTTTTTCTTTTTAGGAAACTTATTATTTTCTAAAATTTTTGCATGGTTGATTGTAAGAAAGTAAGAAAAATAAATAAATAAAAAGAGAGCATTAACAAAACAAATAATATTTATAAAAAAAAAAAAAAACATAAATCCTTGTTAGAAAAATTTTTAGTTATGAAGCAAATATTTAGTAAGACCATACTATACGAACACTCAATGCTTCCTTGTGTCTATTTTTTATTTATTTACAAAATTAAAAGAGATTTATTCTAAAGTAATAATTAATAACACCTAAACAAGGGACATTGAAGCCTAAATTTCTCCAAATGGCTATCATGATATAATAATGATAGCACATTATAGTTAATTGCATATATATTGTAATATTTAATAATAAATATTTCAGTATTTTAAAAAGAGAGTTGACAAAATTATTAAAAAAAAAAAACTTATTTTAATGCTTTAATGATAGTAATAATAAAATGTTGGGCTTTATTTATTAAAAATTAGTTTTTAATTAATGAAAATATTACGACATAAATGAGTGATTGTATATTGCGCTATATATAGGATAACATTTTTTATTTATAATATTTGACTTTTTTTTATTTCTTGTATTCTACAATCTTTCTCAAAAATACCAAAATCCCATTTTATTTGCACAAAAAAAATTTACATTTTCAATAGTTAATAACATACATGTGATTCTCTCTCTTTTCCTACAAATTTTCACACTCATCCAATTTCTTAAAATAGTGTTTCAGCAGCATTTCAGTATTTTCAACTGCCAACATTCTGTTTCGATAGCAAACTCCTCGAGTGGGGACAAACAAAACTTTAAGAAAAGTTTAATAATACACCTCGAAATTATTATTTCTAATATTCTCTCGTTTGTCTAAACTTCACCAACAAACATCCAAAAAGTCCAGCCTTTAAGCCCCTCAAAACTTTAAATTTTTATATACAAAATATTTATAAAATAATTTTTTTATGTATATTTTAGTTCTCAAATTTACAAGGTGAGAGTTTTGTCTCTTATTTTATAAATTATTTTTAGAATTTAACTTTTTTAATTTTATTTCTTTTTAATATTTTAGCACTGCAAATTTTCAATTATAACCCCATCCCTGTAAATAAACATGCTTCTTCAAGTCAAATAAAAGAACTTACCTTTTATAAAGCATTTGATATCAGCCAAAGCATCACTCTCCAACCAAAGATTCTTTTCTTTTTGATAAAACCAAAAAAAAAAAAAAAATCCCAAACCCCTCCATATTACAAGAAATAAATTTAACTCTTCAATCTTCACTAATACATGGAGTTTGAACTCTGTACTTCCAATCAAAGTTTATTCTAATATTAATTTGTTGCAATTTAATAGAGAAAAATTTATCAATACATAAATCTTTAAATTTAGTACTTATATTTAGTTTAGGATCATGACGTTAAATGTTTTAAAAGTAAAATTAAAAAATAAAAAAAATTTAATAATATCAATTTTAAAAAAAAATTATTTTTTTTATTAGTATTTAAATTTTAGTTCATTAACAATTGTGATTTAAAATCACATCATTTAAATGGTAGACGAAATTTAAGAACTATTAATATGGATTGAATGTAATACATGGACCAAAATGAATGAATTATAAAATTTAAAGAAGACAAATGAATCACCAAATACTTTCTCTAAATTAAATTGGGAAACGACCACATCATTGTTATCCATCATTGTATTCCAAAGTAGTGGTTTCCACCAAACATTAAAAGGATAAACTCTCCCCGACAACACAAACCTACTTTAACCCACTCTATAAAAAGATATGCATTCAAACAGTTATATTCTAAAATCAAAATTGAATAGAACACTTTATACAAGCTTACCCTGTCTCGGGTCCCTCGACATCATGAAACATTTTTATTTCATACTTTAACTAGCTTTATGTCTTGGGAAACTTATTGTACATAAACTAGTAACTTTAACTTGTGTTTGAAATATAATTTTGAAGCAAACGACTGCTGTATAAATGACCATATACATACGGATTGAGATCTACTGTTGAACCTTTGTTTAGGTTGTCTTTGGTACTGAACAAATTTTAAAATAAAAAAATTAAAATATTTAGTACCGCTAATTTATAATTTCGCCTCAATAATAGAAATAATTTGAAAATAAAGATATGTCTTAAAAATAAAAGCTTCTTAATTTTAAATAAAGTCATAATTATCTTGATGATATTGACTTATGAAGTTCAATTAGGAAGTTCAATGTAAATAGTCTTTTGTGGGACTGGTTTTTATTTTTTAAAAATAAGAGTACACTTCTTTTAAATATTAAAAAGATTATGTTTAAAAATAAAAATAAAGATAGTAGTATTACATCATTGTCACAAGTTTTACATTCACATACAAATAAATGATAGTTTATGAGAGAAAAAAATAAATAAATTACATAAAACATATAACAATTTTAAAAATCCAATGTTTAGATCCTTGAGGGGAGCAAAAGGTGTAGTCAATAGCAAAAAACTAAATTAATTGATAAAAAAACACATTAAAATTTGCTAATATTAGATTAATAAATCTAAGATATTTTAACACAACAAAATCATAATAACAAATAATAAATAAAATAATAAACATAATAATTTATTATTGAAAAAAATTTTGTAAAAAACTCTTCATAAAAAAAAATCATTTAAATTAATACAAGAGTCACTAAAATTTTTTAATATTAAAAATATTTATAATTAATAATTTTATATAAAAATTTTTAATTTTAAAATTTTTTCAACTTGACAAGTGATCCATTTTAAATAATAAAGTATTCAAAATTCTAATAATATGGTATTCAAAATTTAAAATTTTTTTCTTTTTACAATTAAAACCCTTAGGCGACACACTTCCAACATTAGAACTCAACCACCAACAAAACTTCGAAAACTTATCGGTTAACTTTTGTATTTGAATAATATGGTAATTTGTTATAAAAAAAATAATTAAGTAAATCTTATTTATTTAAAATAAGATTAATTTTTCAATAGGTAATCGAGAAGTACATGACCCTTTTGTGCTCAAAGAAGCTGTGTGTGTGAATCAAACTCGGAACTCCCTTAATGACTACTCAGAACACTTGCTCAAAATGAGCAAAAATATTTATATTATCGCAAGTCCGCTGGAGTGCCAGGTGGAGCCGAAAGAAAATATTAATAATATATTGTACACGTATGGAGATAAAATTGTTAATGTTTGGCAATTGCGTGTTGGATAGAGAATATGATAAGACCGAGATAAATTTGTTTTCTAAAATTAAAGAGAATGAAACGGTAAAAGAAAGAATATTCTTATCAAGAACAGTCTATTTACGTAGCGACTCCACTACTGATGTGAAAGTACACAACTTCTGAGGAGGTTTCATATATAAAACTTATGAATGTGGACAAAATATCCTGAATTAATCAAACACAAATCTGTGTGCTGTTTTCAAAAAGTGATCAAAAAATCTTCTCAGCTGTCCCACTCCTACACCTACACCTAGGACTTATCTTCTATGACATGGTAATATTTTATCTTTTTAATATTATTACCAAAAAAAAATGCTAAACCACTTCTAATTCCAACAGGTTTTTGAATCAGAAGTCTTGTACCACTTCATAAGTATAATCTCCCGTGTAAAACTTCGGAACTCTTATGTATACATTAAAATTTTTAATGTAAAATATAAAAATTTTAAAATTTAAAATAATTAATATAAAATTTAAAAATTTTTAATATACAATAATCAATCTTTATTTTTTATAAATCAAATCTTAAATACACACACAAAATTAAACATATGTAAGATAAAAATTTAACTAATATATATTTTAAATTTTTTAATATAATATTTAAATTTAAAATATAAAATTAAAATAATTAATATAAAATTTAATATATATATATAATATAAAAAAATTTTAAATATACATATAAAATTTAAAATAATTAATATAAAGATTAAAAATATTAAATATAAAATACCATACTCTCAATCAGTAGATGTTACTTTTAGCAATAATTGATTAAAAATTAAAAAAGAAATTTAACCATAACTTCTCTTATATATGTAACTAATCCATGTAATGCTTGCCACGTACAAGAATTAGGATCTAACTAAGGTCTCTCAACAGTCTTCTAGACATGGAAACAAACTCTTTCTCATCCACTCAACTCTTCCAAGATTTTCCCGGAAATTTTCAATCGAGAAAATTATTTCTAGGCAATCACCTTAACCAACAGCCAGTAATGGCTGCTGCTCCTCCTCCTTACCCTGGCGAAAGCAACAAATTGCACAAAAGCGTTGTGCTGATCCTTGTAACGGCAGTAATTTGCTCACTTGGGTTAAATATTCTTATCATTTGCGCATTAGTAAAGTGCAGAAGATTTGTAGCCTCTGAATCTAATGCCAATTCCTCGACGCTGTCAGTCAAGTCAGGAATCAAAAAAAAATCTCTGAAGAATTTTCCAGTGGTAAAGTACTCGACAGAGTTGAAGTTTCCAGGATTGGACCCAGAATGTGTTATATGCCTTGCAGAATTTGCAGCCGGTGAGCGTGTGCGGATGCTGCCCAAATGCGGCCATGGATTTCACGTTCATTGTATCGATAAGTGGCTTAAGTCGCATACTTCGTGCCCAAAATGCAGGCATTTCCTGATTGAAACCTGCGAGAAAGTCGTTGGGTGTAGCGTGGATGGAACTTCTGAACCAGTGCCGGAAACTGTTGTCCGCATCAGGCCGCCGGAACCTGAAGCAATAATAAACAACTCTGGAGGACTCATCTAAGTTTGTGCATCTTTGTTTATTTGGTCATGAAAAGTTACTCACCGCTAATTATTGCTTGGGCTGTACCAGAAATGATAAGAAACTGAAAGAGGTATTCAATTCGGATTAATAGAAGTTCAAATCTTTGGTGTTGATCATTTTAGAACTTTGTTTCCTCGGTGAACAATTTTCTGAATTGGCCAGTGATGATCGCAGTTGTCAGATACAATTTGTAAGAATAGGTGGGGAAAAAGTAGTTGAAAATGTATTCTTGTCGTAAGAGAATCCAGAGCCCATTGTTTCAGTCATAGACAACCCAAAAAAAAAAAAATCTTGAATTATTATATATTCTCCCATTTGTACAAAAAACGTGGAAGAAAGAGGAACGCACAACTTACTAGTTCTTTCAATTTTTCTTTGTTAATGTTGTACAAACAAAGTTGAAATAAGGCAAAACTTGTAAAATAAATTGTGGGTATTTAAGAAAATTTTATTTTTTTTAAAAAAAAATATATGAATGTCAATTAATACAGGAATTTCAGAGTGCTACTACTTGGATGAACTCGTGTACAAAAATTAAAGTGACACTAAAATGTATGCTAAACAAAATATATAGCAATAATATAATATTGTTATGTCAATTGAATGAAATTTATGTGACATTTTTATTCTTAATATCATAAAATTTTGAAGAATTACTTAAAATTAAAAATAAATTAAATCCTAAATCAAACTTGAGGTGAAAATTTTCTCCAAATTTTAAATTGGGAAACGACAACCATATCATCAATATAGATGGGTGCCATCTAGAACTGGTAGTGCTTTCCCATCAAACAAAAGGATAAACTTCCCCACTGCCAGGACCAAACACGTAGGCCCAGCAACTGTAATCCATTCCACACCATGATATGATATGGACCCAAACCCCACAACAATGATGATTATACTACAATAAAGAAATAATTAACTTTTCAGCCTTACCTATCACTTTTCAATCTTGAATCAAGGAGATAAAAAATATTAAAAAATAAACTTTGTAATATCTCACTTATTTTAAAAAAATGTGTAAGGTTAACGTCACGTTTGATAGTAATTTGCACAACTGTAGATTACAGTCAATGACGGTCAAGTACAACAGGTGCTTTTAAATAAAAATAAATATTTACTAGATTACTTAAATCTCAAGGAAAAGTTGATATAGAACAAAAACGTACCATACCCTACCTACCTAGAGTGGGCACGGAACTTTAATCTGTCCCGTCATTTTGACCAACTTCTTGGGTAAGTAATTCCCCGTCTTATACTTTGAACTAGTCAACCGGTTACTTCAATGGATTTAGATAAACTTTTGAACCCATGTTTATTCACCTTAATGATTCATGGCCACCCATCTGATCTCTTATATTAGCAGACTTATGTGAGGATCTAAGTCAAATTATTGCTTCAATATATATGGGAGATCCTGATGGTAAAATCTTTGTATCGACAAATTAATTCTAACCAAATTATGACTTCATTTAGAACTGTAATATTTTTACCATGCAAGCAAATATTTGATAAACAATAATTTCATCCCACAATAGTTGAAACTTACTTCAAAGTTACAACATCTTAATTTTAAAGAAAGACAATACATTAATGGTTGTAAGTAACGCATTTCATTCTAACCCACTTGACAAGATTACGATAAGATTCTTGTCAAAAGTTTCTAACCGTTATTATGTGGAATGGGCCACATAATAAAACACTATTATAATTGTGTTTGCTGAAGGTGATAAGATAAACTTCACATCCATCCCACACTAACACTCATAAATGTTTTATTTATCAAGTATATCAAAAACCACAGTAGATAGTACACGCATACGAAACACCTACAAACTATTTTCAGTTATGGTTTAATTTTGTTGCAACATTTTGTCCTTCTAAGAGATTTCTTGTTTCAAATCTCTGCGAGAAAAAGGTTAGCATCAGCAACGCTCTTACTATAATTTCAGCAGCAAAACAAATAACCTTAGAGCTAGAGCACAAACAGTAGACATGCATGAAACAGACACGCCGGGAATATACCAACCAGGAAAATCTTAAGATGACTTTAAAAGAATTCAACCACGTTAAAAGAATAAAGATAAAAGAAGCACAAACAGTATACATGCATCATTCAGACACACGGTGAATACCATCGAGGATCATCTTAATGATCAACCAGTCAGATGACTTTAAAAGACTTCAATCGTGAAACAGAACACCACCGTGTGCAGAAACAAACATAAACATGTTTATAATAGCATGCCATCGATACTAAGAGTTGCCTTTACATGAAAGCAATACATTACCCCGACTCTGTTGGAATACCTCCGTGTGCAGCTCCGTAATGTCGTGTTGCCATGGGACATTTTTATAATTGCACGCCTAACATAGCGTCTAAAAGTAAATGTCACCCTAGAGGAAATATTGATCAAGTTGGGTTATTTGTCAGTCACAAGAACACACCATCGAAAGACATTTTAATAAATTTCTTTACATCCTAACCAATTTTTCCTTTTGGAAAACAGAACTCAACTCATAGCATGCAACTCCAAAACAACAGTGTTTCAGTTTGCACTCTACCGTAGATTCCATCACAAAAGTCTTCCAAAATGATTATCAAATCATACCATTCTGTATCCCTGCAAAACCAACAAATATTCAACATAAGTAAATGAATCAATTATAATGTAAAATTCCTGTATAGAACATCCTTCACATTTCTCTCTTGAAAATAGTTATTAATGATACCAAAGAACATGACACATCAGTGAAGCACAATCCAGCCTTAGACCAAAGCTTTAATGGGTACGAATTCATAGTGGCAAAAAGTATTATAAACAAGAAAATTGTAACACACCGTACAGGCCCTACAAACATAAAATTGACTCTGCAGACTAAGTGATGCATTACCTTCCTAGGAAGCCTCTATTTATCTTCTTTGTGGTGGCGTTTCCGGCTCTTCTTCTTAGACCTATTTTTGCTCCTTCCAACCCGTGAATCATCCAAACCACCAGCATCAAGATCAGATGGTGATTCAGACCTTTGGCTCTTTCGCTTATACAGTCCACCAGAATCTTCTGATGAATTTAAATCAGAATCATCTGAATGTCTCTGACTCCTTCTTCTCCTCTTCTCCTTCCTACTCTTCCTCCTACAGTGTCGAGGCTCATTTTCTTCATCTGAGGACTCATCCCTCTTCCTCCTCTTCTCCCTCCTTCTCTTCCTCCTAACTTCATCTTCATCTTCAGAATCAGCATGTCCCCTCTTCCCACTCCTCCTCTTCTTAGACCTCCCTCTCTTCTTCCTCTTTCCTGAGTCTGAATCTGACCCATCTTCATCTGAGTCATCCATTTTCTTCTTCCTCGATGATCTACCTTTATTACTAACCTTCTTCCCATATCTTATAGCAATAATCTTCTCAATCTCTGAATCAGCATCTGAATCCAAACTGTCACTTTCATCTTCCTCTTCCTCTTCCTCTTCCTCCTCAGTGTCATCATCACCCTCAACCTTTGCCTTCCCATTGACCTTCCTCACTTTCCCCTTAATTTTGTCCAACTCGGACAAAACCTCAGCTTCAATTGCATCTGAGTCTTTTCCCTTAATATCATCCTTAACACTCAAAAAATTCCTACACTGAAATGTCAAGTGCCCAACACGGCCGCACTTCTTGCAAGCCCCACGAGCCTCATCAGCATTTGTATTAGTTATGCGGGCAAGGGCTAAAAGACCCTGGTAGCTATTATATGGATTATCAGAATCATGTTCAGTGCCAGAGGATTTGGGTTCTGACGTATTCTTGGAGTCATCTTTGTTTGGTGCATAAGGGTCATACCCAATTGCACTCTGCCATATACCATGCGTTTGCAGGGCTGCACTACTGTGCACCCTATTGTTCGCAGGCATGCGAACTCTTCCAGCAGTGGCTGGCATCTTGAATAATACAAATACCAAATCTGGATAGAGAAATAACAGTAACAATTAAGATTCTGAATCTGGGTCAAATTCAAAAACTACATCAAGTCCAGAATTTCTTTTTCACATTTTCTTAAACAGTTAAATAATCTTATAAGATCAACTCAATATCCGAATTCAACAAACTTGAATAAACAATAAGCTAAAATACCTTTCAACCAACCATATGAAAACAAAAAAAAAAAAAGGAATTAAGAAAGAAGAACCTAAATAAATAAGGGTTTTGTATTACTTAAAGAGAAGACATTCATCTTCAGACAGATGTAACCTCCATCACAAAGGATTCAAAATCCCTAATCAAATAGCAACACTTTGTTTCTGAATTCACAAATCCTTTCTATCTGTTTGGCTAAGTTTATAGTCTCGATCCAGAAATACCACATATGATTGCACAAATTAAAACAAGAAAACACCGACGATCGAATGATAAATAAAAAATCACCGAAATTAAGAAAAACGAAAGCAAACGAGTAACAACACAACCACATCAGGGGATTATAATATAACTACCATCACCAAAAACCCTAATCAAGAACAAAGAAATAGCCAGAAACAAAAATTTCACAACAATTCTCTAATGGGTATGTCTAAATTGTTGAAAGAAGTATTTAACGATTAAAAAAAAAAATCAAAACTATTTGTTAGCAGGAAAGATTATATACCAGGCACCAGCAGGGAGAAGTAGCGAGATCTCTGCCAACCAAGAAAACAATGAAATTGGCAATGGTTAAGAGAGGAAGCGGGAGCTGCTTGTACGCGATTGAGAAGATAGTGACGGCGATTTAATTATTTTAAGGTTTGTTTTGAAGCCGGTGATAATTAGAAAAAGCAGACATTTTTAATAAATCATTTTTAAGATAATATAATAGAATGTCATAATTAAAAGGTATCAAAAAAAAAAAAATTTAAATAAAAAATTCAAAAATATTAAAATAAAAAAAATAAACTTAAAAAATATTGAGATTGTTTAAACTTAATTTTTTTTATTTAAATTAAAACATAAATTTTGAACAATTAATTTAATATAATTCAAGAGTTTACATTTAAGTAATATTAATTTTCTTTCATTTTATTAAATTAATGGTTAAAAATTTGTTCCATTATTTTAAGTAAGAAATTTATGTTATGTTAAGAGAATCAATCCATCATTTATTTATATTATATTAACTTATACAGAGATAAATTTACTTAGTAAGTGGTTTTTTTTTTTTTTTTAGTTTAATATATCATTATAATGAGAAACTCATTTTTATATTTAATTTATTTTTAACTTCAATATAAGTAAATTAATTTGGTTACAAATTAGAAGAACATCATAGAATAACTTTAAATAAAACTTGTCCATGCAAAATAAATATGTTCTAAATTAATTTAGAAAATAAGAGTTGGGGTGGGCATGCATGGATCATATTAAGCTGGATTAATGGTCAATCCTACCAAAATTCTTGAACCTAACTCAACCCAGCCCAATAAAATTGAGCCGGGGGAATGACGAACGATCAATTATTGCACTCCTAATATATCATTAAACAAAACACTTTGTTTAAACACAGTGGAAATGTAAACAATGCCTAGTTGTAACAAGAAAAGAAATATCTGGCACCTTATGTCTCCCCCTCACAATAACATATTATTAGGCCACTTTTTGTATATATATATATATATATATATATATATATGATATTGGCACATAAATGGTTGTATCCAGATGGATTAGATGAGTTTTTATCCTATATTTAATTAGCTTAATGAAACACCAATGTAATTGTTTATACATAAAGAGAAGATTGCTCGAGGATTTGAGAACGAATGAAGTACCAACTTGATACTTTTAAATACTTAAAAGAGATTATTCTGAGAATCCAAGTAGAAAAGTTGCTTTACTTGAGAGCGAACTGAATTGGCTTATATATTGGATATGTTTAGATTGCAATCGGACCGAATGTCGTGGCTTGTTCTTTTCTAACATAAACTAAGGAAGAGATCCAAGAGGGAAATTTTATAATAATAAAACAAGACATTTTTATTGTCATATGTAAGTAAATTTTTTCGTTCTAAAACACTTAATCTAATTGTAATTTAAATTCTTATCGAGTTCTAGTAAAATATTGGTTGTAGTGATACTGAAAGGTACATTTACTTGTAATAATCCCTTGGGTGGCCAAATGAGATTCGATTCACTTTTGCCGAAATCAAACCAAATCAATAATAGATAGGTTCACAAGATTGTGAACAAACCAAACAAATATGTTACTTGAATCTTTTTTTTTTTCTTGTATTTTTAAGTATATTTATATGATTTTTTTTTTTTTTCATGTTAACAAAGAATCAAAATTTACATCGAATTGATTAATTTTTTTTTATGTTCACAACATTTTAAAATAAAAAAAAAAAAATTGAATTGATTGATTTAGTTCAATCATTTTGCTCAACCCTACATTAAATAACAAAAATAGTAAGTACAAAACTTTAATAAAATGATGTCAGAATAATAATTTGGTGAACACGAAAAAAATCATGTTACTAAATTAACATTCTAACATTATTATTTATCCATGTTATATTAATCATATTATCCATTTACATTTTTATTACTACATATTTTGTGCAATTTCTTATAAGATTGATTTTGCCTATAAATATGTAGTTATATGTTGTATGTTATCTAAAAAAAACCACATGATCATGCTGAGCTTGTGTTTAATTATCCAGAACAGTCTTACTCTACTCTACCGGGAAACATGAAAGGAAATCCTGTTAGATGCCACCTTATATGCTGCCTTAGGGCATTTTAATACATCTGAAAGGACAAAACTATAGTGAAGAATCCATGTTAAAATCTAATGTCGACCAAAAAATAATCCAAGATTAACAATAATCAAATTCCGTTTTTCTGTATGAAAAAATTTTACCTCAAAATCATAGACTACATAGTTCAATCTCAATCCAATCAACATTAACCAAAACAGGATAACAAATCATAGACAAAAATGATAAAGCAATAAAACAATAAACACTGTAATTAGTTATTGAAGGGAAGTTTTATAGAGTACTTTTCACAGGATTAAAATTTTTCAAACTAAAATAAGAGTCACTTAAAAATTCTACTAAATAAAAAAAATTACCAATTAATAATTTTAATTATAAATATTTTTTAATCTATCCGAGAGTAACCCACTATAAGTATTTCATTGTTCAAAATTTTAAAACTTTTTTTCACATGGAATTCACAAACAATTCATTCTATTAATTGAAACCATGGTCACCAACATTACTCAGAATTTTACGAGTTTTACAGTTGAATTTATAAAAAAAAATAAAAAATAAAAAATTTTCAAGAAAAAATATCTTAATAAATTTTATTTACAAAAATATAATTTATATCTTCTTTTAAAAAAATATTAGAAAATACTCTTAACAAACTCTGAGAAAGATATTTTTACTTACAAGATTTAAAAATTTTTAAAAATAGTATAATCTAAATTGAAATCCTTGCAAACTTTTTAAACTTTCCAATTTGAGCTCAAGCACACATTAGGCCGGCAAATGGCGTATTTCACAAATCAGTTCTGGCTTGAGCAACAAAATGGCCTACAGTTGGCACCAACCTTCTGGTTGGTTCTGACTCAAGCACGTATCTGGTCTAACTTTGCCACAGCCTCCAAAATTCTTTATTTTGTTGGCATAAGCACATTTCAGGCCTAAGAATGACACCAAATCTCTGTCCCATTATTTTTGCATCCTTGAATTATTTTTCTTCTTACCCTTATGAGCACAACTAAAATCTCTTGTTTTGATGTAGAATAGACCAACAATCTAGTTTCTAACACTATTTGTTGAAGGGAATAAAATATATAGCAAGCTTATCAACACAAATTCCCCCCAAGTATGTATTTATCTTATTCATAATAATTAATCTTACATAAAAGCTAGCACACATATTAAATAAAAGAATTGCCCTTTAACTTTTACTATATAATCCCCTAATGTTTGCCACATCCATGGACTAAGTTCAAACTAAACTCTCTAAACATGCCAACCAGCTCTTTCTCATCTCCACAACTCTTCCAGGATTTTCCTGGAAAATTTATCTCGAGAAAACTACTTGTACACAATCCCCTTAACCAACAGCCAGCCACAACTGCTCCTCCTCCTGCTTACCCTAGAGAAAGCAGCATGGACAAAAATGTTATCATGCTCCTATCTCTCGTTGTATGCAGCGTAATTTGCTCAATTGTGTTAAGTTTTCTTACCAGGTGCGTACTAAGTTGCTTCAGATTACTGTCCTCAGATTCTAGCGGTAGCTCCTCAGCCCCACGGTTCATCAACAAAGGAATCGAGAAAAAAGTGCTTAAGACTTTTCCTGTAGTAAATTACTCAGCAGAGTTCAAGCTTCCAGGATTGGACACAGAATGTGTTATATGTCTATCAGATTTTGCAGCTGGTGAGCGTGTGCGACTCCTGCCTAAGTGCAACCATGGCTTTCACGTTCCTTGCATCGATAGGTGGCTTAGATCACATTCTTCGTGCCCGAAATGCAGGCTTTGCCTGACTGAGACTTGCGAGAAAATCTTGGGATGCGGCAGCCAGGATGCTAGTTTGTCAACACCACCTCTTCCGGTTTAAGAGACTGTTGTGAGTATTATGGGGCTGCAATCCGAAGGAATTATACATAGTTGTGGGAGACAAAACACAGTTTGTACTTGTTAAGTAGCTAAAAGGATCTTTATTTTTTAATTGTTGGATCAACGAGCAGCAAATTAAACTAGATACATAGGAAAGCTTATCTATTTGTCTGGTGGATTTTTTATTTCTCTTTTTAATTTGCACATAGATTAAATGATCTCTACAACTATTAAATTTAAGGGTGAAATGTGCTCCTAATTTCCACGAAAAAATCAAATTCAGGTGGAGTTTACCACCAGCTAGGATTGACTGCTCAAAATTGTAAGTTAATCAAGTAAAGAATTTTTTATGTAATATATCAACAATATTACATGTATTTTATATATCAATAGATGAGACATAAAAGCAGTTAAAAGAGTGCAAACATGTACAAAATTAATAAAATATATTATTTTTATAGAATATCGTAATACTATAAATTCGTAATAATATATATTACTGTCATATTATATATGTGTATTTATATAATCATAAAGCATTTTGTATGTTTAGTATGGGAAAAGAGAGAAGGAAGATTAGTTTGATTTTGACATATTTGAAGTTAAATCTTCAGCATTTTCTTTCCCCTATTTTGTCCTTTGAGAAACATTTGTATGAATTTGGCAGTGTAATTGAAAAGTTTAGAAAAGAAATATATATACTCGACTCAATTTTTAATCGTAAATTTATAAAAATAAATTAAAAATCTGTTAAATCATATAAATTTATAAAATTAGGATTCTCTTTTATTTACAAACACAGTTCTATGTTAATAATTTGATAAATTTAGTAAATTCATATCAAAAGAAAGTCTAATTAAAAATTTTGAAACTAAAATTCTCTTTTTCAATAGATCCAGTTTTACATGAAAAATATGTGTATACCTTTTTAATGTAATTAACAAGTTACAGAAATATTGAAAAAAATATATTAAAAAAATTCATTCATACATTATTTTACTAATAAACTTGCTAATTTGTTGGGAGCTTGAATGCGACATTATTCAAACCTCATTCAAATTGAAGAAAGAGCCACGATTAAATAGTTAAAATGGAAAATAAAATTTCACGGTGCAAATTCTCTCCAACCTATGCATACAAGTGAATGCATATGTGTGTGTATATATATATATATATATATATGTGTGTGTGTGTGCGTGTATGTGTGTGTAAATATATATTTGTGTGTGTGTGTGTATATATATATATATATATATATATATTAATGTGAGTGTTTTAAGGTAAGTAGTGCAAAAATATATATATAGAATTTGAGTCCTACTCATATTGAAATTGATAATTAGTTGAATTGCAATAACACCTGAATATATATTGTTAGATTGTCTCAATGTTTGTTATATTATCTTACAAATCACATATAGATGCCATTCAAACAACTTTCTTAATTATTTAATGTACAAATTGGAAGATAAATTATTTGTGACATTATCCCAAATTATTTAAACTTGCGCAGCCAAAATATAATATATGAAAGGAGCACGACATATCCTTATCATGCAATACTGTTCTCCCATAGGTATTCCCACCAATAGGAGAATAGCAAGTATAAATGTAGTGAAATCCAGCCCATAAGATATGGATCGAAACAATGATTCTCGTGCACCATATTAATTAAACAAAGACTTATCTCCATGCTTAGCCTATCCATGGTCTCTCAACATAATTATTGAAGTTAAAAAACGCTAATATTTTAGAACAAAAGAAGCATCTCCTGCTCCGCTCTCTTCAACAACTTTTTGTACACAAAATCTACTAGTACTTCGTCCTGTAAACTAAGTACCTTACAGCTAAGACCCAGTTGTCACCTTGGACAACTTTGTATTTGTATAAATAAATAACCATATGTTAATTAAAAAAGTAAGAACTTTCCAACAAGTAGATATTTTATAAATGCAGAGATTTTCCAAGGATTTAAGCACAAATTAATGTTGCTTTAGTTAGAAGCCGAAAGAGTAGGATAATATATTGGGCGTGCAGCGTGCTAAGATAGCAATCGGATTACTTGCATGAAAAACAGTGGTCACGGCCTTGTTTTTCCCATGGCAAACCAATTAAAGAAGAGGTCTAAGAGAACAAAATCTTAGTATTCGAATGAGGTCGGATTTAAGAGAGAAGAAAATTTGTGTTGTCAGAGAAATGAGAGAAGAAAAGTGTTAACAATATTGTAGACAGAGAAATGAGACTTATTTATGGCTATTAAAAAATTGATACCTTTTGGTGAGATTAAGGCTATGCTTTTCCCTTAGGCCCAATAGAGGTTACCAATGTGTTTATTTGTTCGCCATGCCTACAATTACAATCCTACATCAAAAAGAGGGTTTTTTTTTTTTTTTTTGCCTTGTGTTGTAAACCTTATTAACGGTGTCACTACTAGTAAATGTGAAATCACGTAATTAGTTCCGAAAATTCGGGATCTAATTTCAAACGATGGAAATTTCAGGTTTGGAGCAATCCTAAAGTGTCAATGATGTGGACCACAAGTTTTAATATAAGAAATAAAATATTAAACTTTTAAAGTTGTACAGGCAAAAGTATAAATGAATTTATTCTATAAATTTTCATAACCAATATACTCTCGTCCTTTACCTCAAATTTTCTTTTCTTCAGTTCCATATTAATTATTCTTCAAAAGAATAATTAATTTGATTCGAAGGATGAGATTCAAAAAATGGTTAAAAATGATAAATAATTTGTTAGTTTTTGTTCCAAATTACCCTTGTAGTCAAAATTTTTATTTCTGTAAGCATTCATTGTTTAATTAATAAAACCGGTTGAGATTCACACGATGAATAGAATTTAAAACCAGTATACATTGAAATTAGAAATGAGTATGACTTATTCTATATAATTTCTTTTATCAAGAGAAATTCTTTTTAAAGTGCTGCCCTTATCCACCCGTGTTTCCTGATCTGTTGCCCATTACAAAGTTGGAGTAGAAAAAGAGGGTTGAAAAGGAGGAAGAGTGGGTGAACAAAAAGGCATGGGCCGGTTAAGGGTAGAGCCATGTTTAGGGCAATTTAATTTTCTAATTTAAAAAATTAATTTAAAACAAGACAATGCACACAAACATACACAAATTTTTCATCAATTTGATTAATAATGGCCATATATTTAAAACTTTGGTAAATATAAGGTAAGGAAAGGACATTTGTACCTTTGAAAAAATACAAGAAAATCTTCAATTTTTTATTTTTTATTTTTCTCCTTGATTTTATTGCAATAATTAACTCAAAAACATGTTTTCCATGTGCTTCAATCTCCACAATGAAACTGGTATACGGGGCATTTGGATTTTGATTAGAAACGACAAAAATTAAAATCACATGCCACTCGAAATTTTGGGAATGAAGATGGAAATAGAATAAGATTCTCTACAAAATAAAAGAAAGAAAATTAGAAAAAAAAAAAAAACAAAAAACAAAGACAAGATATAGAATAAAGCAAACATATTGTTGTATGGGACATTATTAACATTAATAGGCAAAAAGGATATTCAATTGTTATATGGGAGTGTGTGTGTGTATATTTTTAAATGTACAGACATTTAAAAAAAATAAAATCACAACCAAAAATAAGTAAATAAAGAGTTTATAGATATTCTTCCTTAAAATAATTTGTTCCCGGCCAATCACTTTCTTGAAAAATATGAGAATAATGTAAATTACTCGGATGTGATAATACAATAATTTAAATTGTTTTATGCAAGCCATGTCATATCACTTGAAATAATATTGTTGTAAGCTGAGTATGTTTTACTCAATAAATTTTATGTTGAGTTGAGTCTGACTCATATATGATACATTACTTTCACTCATTAACATATGTGAAACATATGTGAAAAGAATATTCTCAGTTTCATCTCAGACTGGGAAGTTTCCTCCATCTCTTCTTGTGCTTTAGTGGGTAAAGGTTACATTTTGGAGATATTGATGTTGATCCATTGAATGCAACCCCCTCTTTCAAAGCAGCCATAAAGTGAATTAATTATTTAATTAAAACCATTTTGATTAATATGATCATCTTTTAATCCTTAATTGAAAAGAAAATTCAATGCCCCTTCAACTTTTCCTATAAATAATGATCCCCTAATGCTAACAATTAAGAACTTCCAAGAAGTAGTCTAACGAAATTCACCTCAAAACATGTCAACATTTTCTTTCACTTCCACTCAACTCTTCCAAGATTTTCTCGGAAATTTTCACTCGAGAAAATTAATCCTAGAAAAACCCCTCAATCAACAACAAATCATAGCCACTCCTCCTCCTCCTTTAGCAGGCGGAAAAAGCTTTGACTCAAACGTTTTGACGGTCCTCTTAGTTCTCTTGTGTGCCTTAATTTGCGCAGCAGGGTTAGCTTCAATTCTAAAGTGCACATTAAGATGCTCAAGATCATCACCAGCTTCTGAATCTGCTTCCAATTCCTCAGCCAGCTGTCGGAATACAGGAATTAAGAAAAAAGCTCTGAAGACTTTCACTGTAGTTAAATACTCAGCAGAGATGAACCTTCCAGGTTTAGACACAGAATGTGTTATATGCCTGTCAAAATTTAAACCTCGTGAGCGTGTGCGTCTCCTGCCCAAATGCAACCACGGATTTCACATTCGCTGCATCGATAAGTGGCTGAGCTCACATTCGTCATGCCCGAAATGCAGGCATTGCCTGATTGAAACTTGCTAGAAAATCGTGGGATGTAGCCAGGATGATCAGGTTAGCTCTTCAGCTCAGTCGTCTACGGCTGTGCAAGAAAATGTTGTGAGTATTATTGGGCCGCTGGAGCCTGAAGCTATGGTGAGCAATTGTGGGGGACGCAACTGATTCTGGAAGATGGATGTTGCCATTGAAAAGAGAAAGGCGCAGTGGGAAAATTTGGGGGCTCCACTACTTATCATTATGACTATTTTAAGGCATGTAAATTAATTAAAGCAATAGGTTTGTTTGTTATAGAAATATAGGTCTTGAAAAATTTGTGTAGGAGATTCATTAGTTGTTGGGTCTTTGGAATTATATTCTCAATTATTTTTTAAAATTTGCTTTGAAGTTGTCGGTTCCAATTGGTGAAAAAAGAAATGTAGAAATGTATGTATATATGTTTATAATATTAAGTTCAGTGAAAATCCAAAAGAAAGGCCAAATTGTGTAGATACCCTTCTTCGTCATTCATTTCTAATAAGGACAAATGAAGAGATCTAAGAGAGTTTTTTTTTTTTTTTTAATTCAATTGTATGTAAATTTAAATAATAATGTAAAAAAAAATTATTAATTTTTAATTTAGTTTAATCTAAAATTTTAGTTTGATTTTTATTGTGTTTTTAATATAGATAAACACTAATATTTAGTAAAAATTATTTATTTTTTTATATATATATTTGATATAGATTAATTTTATTAGTGATATTTGTTAGAATTAAATTACAACTGAATAATATCAAATAAAGTCTAAATTTTATTATATTTGATAGTTATAAATTTATTTGTTGTATTAAAGACATGTACAAGATTATGATAAGGTTATGAAAAGACATAGAATTATTGTATTTTATAAAGTAACAATGTAAAGGGATCCAGAAATAAAAAAAAGGTATTAAAAAAGGTATATTTTCAAGAATATTCTACAATAAGTTGGTGAAGCAAACAATGTAATATTAAATAGTTTATGTTAATCTTAAAGAACCTATCATCAAGAGAGGTTTTTTTTTTATTTATTTTTAGCATAAAATATTTCTATAAAAAATAAAAATATGAATGAATCTGAAATGCTAAAAAAAAAAAAAAAATGTAATCAAAAGCCATATATACATCTTTTTGATGTGTGAAAAATCTCCCTGCTATCTAATTTTTTTTAACACTACATTAATATAATCATGCAATAAATATATATTAAACATAAGAGGGAGTGTTAATTAGCTTAAATGATAAAATTTCTTGAAAGAGTGCAAGAGATTTAGAGTTCAAAAACTTTGCTCAATATCAAATTAGAAAGATAAATATATATATATATATAT